>LJIJ01000391.1:0-125754 GCA_001718145.1 Orchesella cincta
AGGGAAAATAATGTAACAAAAATGGATTTGTAGAATTCATGTAATTTTAGTTACGCGTATTCATAAGGTGCGGATTGCATATTATGATGAGTGTGCCGAAATACCCAGGTAAGGGTACCCCTCAGCACGCTCCAATTTTTTTATTAAAAAAACGTCAAATTAAGGGCCCATGAGTCCTCCAAACCTCTTTAACCTCCATAAACATTAAAAAATACACCAAATCAATTATCGGGCTATTTCTTTCTTTCTAAATTCTAATTTAAAAAAATAATTATAACGGTAACTTTGTAACCGTCAACACGGCCTCGACCAAATTTGCACCACAAAAGGCCCTTACCATAAGGGCCCCCATGCCCAGTAAGAAGTAAAAATAGCCGTGCGGAAGGGTTTCAAACGGGAGCATCAAAATTACATGTAATCCTTATGGACTAAAATTGAAACCTTCATAACTTTTAAGTTATAAGCGCGGCCTCCACCAAAATTATGTCACAGGAGGCCCTTGACCTAGGAACCATTCATGCACAACAGCAAGCAAATTCGCCGTGCGGAAGAGTTCGAAAAGAACGCAAGTATATGCTTCATGAATTTAACGTGCTGAAGGGTACAAATATTGAAATAAGAGACTATTGTAGGAGGTCCCTTGCTAATTATTCTACCTTGTTCGCACCTACACCAAATTGATGTCACTGGCCTAGGGACCATTTATGCACAACATCAAGCAAATTCGCCGTGCGGAAAGGCTTCAAACGGGAGCATCAAAGTTGCATGTAATCCTTATGGACTAAAATTGAAACCTTCATAACTTTTAAGTTATAAGCGCGGCCTCCACCAAAATTATGTCACAGGAGGCACTTGACCTAGGAATCATTCATGCACAACATCAAGCAAATTCGCCGTGCGGAAAGGCTTCAAACGGGAGCATCAAAGTTGCATGAGATCCTTATGAGTTAAAATTGAAACCTTAATAACTTTTAAGTTATAAGCGCGGCCTCCACCAAAATTATGTCACAGGAGGCACTTGACCTAGGAATCATTCATGCACAACATCAAGCAAATTCGCCGTGCGGAAAGGCTTCAAACGGGAGCATCAAAGTTGCATGAGATCCTTATGAGTTAAAATTGAAACCTTAATAACTTTTAAGTTATAAGCGGCGCCTCCACCAAAATTATGTCACAGGAGGCACTTGACCTAGGAATCATTTATGCACAACATCAAGCAAATTCGCCGTGCGGAAAGGCTTCAAACGGGAGCATCAAAGTTGCATGTAATCCTTATGAGTTAAAATTGAAACCTTCATAACTTTTAAGTTTTACTCCACTACACTACTATGCTCATCATATTTATTTCACTTGACATTGTTGATAAAACCATATACGTTTACATGATTACTAAATGGTACTTTTTGGTAGATTGTATCAAATATTTCCAAACGTTCTACTTGCAGTCAATTGATGTGCGTTGATGAGACGCTGTTGGACCATCACCTCCACTAGGTTTCGGCATTTGAAGCCTGTCTAGGCTACCCATATCGACATCGATTTGAACACCCGGCTTCATGGACGAGAGTAACATTGATGGGGTGGAGAGGAGCAATGCTGTCTTCGTGACTTTCCACGTCTATCATTTCTGTTGAAAAATGAAAATGCCAAACTATTTTTAATGTTTATCAACATTTAAGCTGCATTAGTTGATGATGGCAGCTGTAGTGGTATTTAAATATTTTTTTTAGCTAGATCATCAACTAATGCAGCTTAAATGTTGATAAACATTAAAAATAGTTTGGCATTTTCATTTTTCAACAGAAATGATAGACGTGGAAAGTCACGAAGACAGCATTGCTCCTCTCCACCCCCATCAATGTTACTCTCGTCCATGAAGCCGGGTGTTCAAATCGATGTCGATATGGGTAGCCTAGACAGGCTTCAAATGCCGAAACCTAGTGGAGGTGATGGTCCAACAGCGTCTCATCAACGCACATCAATTGACTGCAAGTAGAACGTTTGGAAATATTTGATACAATCTACCAAAAAGTACCATTTAGTAATCATGTAAACGTATATGGTTTATCAACAATGTCAAGTGAAATAAATATGATGAAGCATAGTAGTGTAGTGGAGTAAAACTTTTAAGTTGTGAAAGTTTCAATTTTAACTCATAAGGATTTCATGCAACTTTGATGCTCCCGTTTGAAGCCTTTCCGCACGGCGAATTTGCTTGATGTTGTGCATGAATGATTCCTAGGTCAAGTGCCTCCTGTGACATAATTTTGGTGGAGGCCGCGCTTATAACTTAAAAGTTATTAAGGTTTCAATTTTAACTCATAAGGATCTCATGCAACTTTGATGCTCCCGTTTGAAGCCTTTCCGCACGGCGAATTTGCTTGATGTTGTGCATGAATGATTCCTAGGTCAAGTGCCTCCTGTGACATAATTTTGGTGGAGGCCGCGCTTATAACTTAAAAGTTATTAAGGTTTCAATTTTAACTCATAAGGATCTCATGCAACTTTGATGCTCCCGTTTGAAGCCTTTCCGCACGGCGAATTTGCTTGATGTTGTGCATGAATGATTCCTAGGTCAAGTGCCTCCTGTGACATAATTTTGGTGGAGGCCGCGCTTATAACTTAAAAGTTATTAAGGTTTCAATTTTAACTCATAAGGATCTCATGCAACTTTGATGCTCCGTTTGAAGCCTTTCCGCACGGCGAATTTGCTTGATGTTGTGCATGAATGGTCCCTAGGCCAGTGACATCAATTTGGTGCAGTGCGAACAAGGTAGAATAATTAGCAAGGGACCTCCTACAATAGTCTCTTATTTCAATATTTGTACCCTTCAGCACGTTAAATTCATGAAGCCATATACTTGCGTTCTTTTCGAACTCTTCCGCATGGCGAATTTGCTTGATGTTGTGCATAAGTGGTCCCTAGGTCAAGGGCCTCCTGTGACATAATTTTGGTGGAGGCCGCGCTTATAACTTAAAAGTTATGAAGGTTTCAATTTTAACCATAAGGATTACATGTAATTTTGATGCTCCCGTTTGAAGCCCTTCCGCACGGTAGATTTACTTCTTACTTGGCATGGAGGGCCCTTATGGTAAGGGCCTTTTGTGGTGCAAATTTGGTCGAGGCCGTGTTGACGGTTACAAAGTTACCGTTGTAATTATTTTTAAATTAGAATTTAGAAAGAAATAAATAGCCCTGATAATTGATTTGGTGTATTTTTTAATGTTTATGGAGGTTAAAGAGGTTTGGAGGACTCGGGGCCCTTAATTTTTGACGTTTTTGAAGAAAAAAATTGGATCGTGCTGAGGGTAGCATCCTTACCGAGGTATTTTCGGCAAACTCGTATTTACAGCGGTTGAGCAAAAACAGAAATATTTGGTCATTTCATTTCACAACAAAACCAAATTCTGTTAGCATATCGGAATTCGGATACCAAGAAAAACTAATGACACATTAAAATAAGTTTTGAAAGAAGAAAATTTAGAAAATGTCCATAAAGTCTTGGAACCGTTGTTTTCTTTGCTCTGTGCCACTAACCAAAGGCGAACACGGGCCCAAACCAACTTCGTTGGCGCAGGAAAACTCATCATGTCAGCGAATATTGTTCCGATATTTGCTCAACGAATTTCAAGGCAGCAGTACATTGTATCAGGACATTCTTACTTTCAACGCTTCCAACAAAGCCTTATCAACAAACGGTGGTTCATCACCGTCAATACATTTTTGTAACTTCTGTGACCAGCTATCGGAAAGCGTCAGTGTCCTTCACACTCAGCTTGAAGTTGTTCAAATGAAAATAATTGAAAAGGTCAATGCAGTGAAGCAAGTGGTTATCAATAATTCTAGACTTTATGGAACTAACCAAAAAGTGAAAGACGACTTGGAAGCATTTGAACAACATTTAGACTATCAAGGGAACGTTGAATTGGGACAAGAGCCAGTTGGAGAAGTTGAGAGGAACAGAAAGTTTTTGGAAGTGTACTATTTATTTCAAACACAAGTGTTCGAGAAAGGTACGCCGGTTGGTCTATTGTAAGATTATGCATTTTGCCGTACGTAAAGACTCTTTTGGTATTAAATTTGCATTTACTATTTTCATTTCAGCTTTCTCATCCCAGCGGTACCCTTTCGTCTACCTGCAAAGATATACCGGAAGTAATGCTATTAGTAGTAGTGACACAAATAGCAGCAGTCCTCATTCCTGTAGTGGCAGTATTTTGATTAAGAAAGAACCTTCTGATTTGGAACCGGATGCAACTGGGGAACCTTGCCCTACTGGTGATTATGATAATCTACTTGAATTCGACTATGGAGGGACATTAGCAGACAGCGATAATGATCCAGACTGGGAAGGAGGGGCAATCAAAGTTGAAGATGAGGAGAGGGCTAGCAGTCCAGAGCAGCGTAGTTCATCCAGAAGGAAAGTCAGGAAGAGAAAGATACCTCATTCAGAGAAAAACCGCCCTTCAAGGAGTTCAAAAAGACTAAAAAAGATCGAGACTGTCAGAAAGGAAGTGAAACTTGTCGCAAAACAAGCTTCTATCAACGATAATGAGTCCAAAGTTATTCCTAACCAGGAACCTCTTTCAGAAGCTCAGAGAATTGGTGCCGAAATGAGGCTTCAACGTAAAAAGGCAACTGCAGCCAAACTTAAGGAGACACTTAAAACCTTGGTACATGTGAAAGGTGAAAAACGACAGAGAGGAAAGCGACGGAAGAGACCCAGAAGGAAAAAACATGAGTGTGAAGAGGAAGAGTGCTCCTTCCAGTGTTATAGAACCTTCACAATGGAGCAACATTTACGAGAACATGAAACTAGCGAGAAGAACTTCAAATGTCCAGACTGCAACAAAGAATTTACAAAGAAGCAGTACTGGGAATTCCATATTTATACTTACTGTGGCTCACGACCTTGGAAGTGTGGCGCCTGTCCGCAAACGATAATGTGGGGGAAATTGAAGGAGCATTATGATACTGAACATGAAGGGAAAGTGTACACGTGTAAATTTTGTGACTCTTATTTCGGAACGTATCAGACATTTCTTAATCATACGCTATTTCATCCTGGAATGGCGTTCAAGTGTCACATTTGTCCTGCTGCCGAAGATGATGCTTCAAAATTGTACAAACGAAATGATCTGTTTCGCCATTTGCATAAAGCTCATAATAATACGGACAATGCGTTGGTGTGTGATTTTTCGGGTTGTTCGCGAATTTATTATAACATGTCTGCGCTTCTTACTCATAAGCAAACTCATGACCCAATTACCCCCTCTTGCAATATTTGTGGCAAAACGTATGCTTTAAAGCACGAGGTGGAAGCCCACATTTCATTTGCTCACAAACGAGATGGTCCATTCAAATGTGAAATATGTTCGGAAATATTTCTACATGACACCACCCTCATTTCCCACAAAAGGCAGAAACATGGTCTGAAGAAACTAAAGTGCGAGCAATGTCCAGATAAAGAGTACAGTACCAGTCGTGGGCTAACGGTACATATGCAGGTTGCTCATGGAGTTGGAATTAAACAAATGTTCACCTGTACAACTTGTGGGAAACAAGTGTTATCAGCCGCACAATTGAGACGACACCAGGCCGTTCACCTCGAAGAAAAGACAGCCATTTGTGACACCTGTGGCTTTGCTACCAAGAGCATAGAACGCTTGAAGAAACACCAGTTGGTCCACACTGGTCCCAAAAGGCACGCATGTCCCCATTGTGATAAAATATTTAGACTTCCGGCTCACCTGAAGGAACACATTAGAACGCACACCAAAGATAAGCCTATGTGTGTGATGAATGTGGTCAATGTTTCAGTCAGGCAGGATCCTTAGGTTTGCATAGAAAGAAGAAACATTTGGACGTGTCAACCTGCCACAATGCTTCAGCAGTTACACCAACCGCAACCAACCCTTTCGCACAACATACCAGCGATAGCACAACAGTTTCCACTGCTTAACGAAATCAGAAATTCAAATTGTTCTCCAACTGACCAATCTTATTATTGTTATAATAAAGCTAATTTCTCAAATAAAAAACGTCAAACAATAATTCATGATTTATTAATGCTTTCTCCAAAAGTCATAATCTGCGACACTACTAGTGACACTGCTTTCACTCTCCAAACTAAAAAAAGAAGCTCACTATGCCCATTGTTTACAGCGGGATCATATCATTTGTGTATTTTCTGTTTTGTCCTTCAATGCAAAGGCATAAAACACCAACACACTGGGTGCATTTTTTTCTAAAATTAGTTTACAAGGTTTTAAAAAACAAAATGGAGGAATCGTCGACGTCGACGTCAACTTCACGGGAGAAGGTTCTGAGGAGATCATTATCACTGAAAGAAAAAATGGATATCATATTCCAACTTGAGAAAGAAGGTCCATCCATTTGCGCTCTGTCAAAGAAGTTGCAAATTCCAAGAGCAACAATCAGCCGAATTTGGAAAGATCGCGAGAAAATTCGCATTAACTTTCAAAATAAAGACTCCAACCTGAGAAGGTGTAGGCCTTCAGAGTTTGGGCAAATTGATGAGGCTCTACTCCAGTGGTACAACTCGCAGAAAAGTCTAAACAATGACATTTCTATTGGAGGGCCTGCTCTATCAGAAAAGGCGTCCGAGTTTGCAGAGGTTTTAAACGTTCCAAATTTTAGAAACAGCAATGGGTGGCTCGAAAAATGGAAAAAGCGTCACAACATCAAGTTTAAAACTGTCATTGGTCTTGGGGTGTCTGCAGAAATAGACACTGAAACAAAGGAGGTTATTTTGACTGAAACGGAGATGCCCAGTTTCAAAGAAATGTGCTTAGCAAAGCCTCGCTGGAACCGTTGTTTTATATGCTCGACAACGCTTAGTAAAACTACATTGTCAAAAAATGATGATAAGCATTCGTCTCTGCCTGCTATCAAGATATTACTTCAGTACCTTCTGCAAACAAATCAACATAATGAAAAGCGTTTGTACGAAGATGTTCTTCTGTGCATTCTTGAAGGTGGTGGCAATGGCAGTAAACTTTTTATGGGTTCGGGAGTCAAACTTTGCTCCTTTTGCAAACGTCTTTCGAACGATATCAAAGAGCTACATTTGCAATTGGATATCCTCCAGATGAAGATTATTGATAAACTTGAAGTAGTGAAAGAAACTGTCATCACCAATTCAAGCCTTTATGGATCAAATGCAAGTGTAAAGGTGGCCGTTGGTAATTTTGAACATTGGACAAAGCGTCAGGAAGCGATAGGAAGGAATTGTGGGACAGAGAAGCAGTATTTTGACATTATGTACCGGTTTCAGAATTTTGTGTTTGAAAATGGTAAATTACTACATTTTCATGAGCTTTCAAAAAAAGGTCTTAAGCATGAAATTTTTATTGATAATTTATTCCCACCTGTTTGCAGATATACAGCTGAAAAAGTTACCATTAGTTTATCTTCAAAAATATACTGGAGCCAGTGGAGCCGCTGATATGCTTATGAAACGTCAGAATGTGAAACATGAAGGAATTCAAGAAATTTCGCTTAAAGTTGAGGATGAGCATGAAACCGTTGATGATTGGCTACCATGTTCGATTGAACACGATTATGATCCCAGTTGTGCCGATAGGTTAAAATTTACACTTTCTGGATAAATGCCTTTCCTAGAATTCTTAAATCACGAACAATATTTGTCTTTTGCCTCTAGTTTTTCGCATCCGCCAAGCCCTAAACGGAAGTCTATGATTAAAGACCATTCCCAGCCCATAGTAAAGAAGAAGATGGCTCATCGCAAGACAACTGAACAAGATTCTACTGATTCTACTGACGAGGAAACCCTAACAGAAGCACAAAGATTAGCAATTGAAATTAGAAAAGCATATCTTTTGAAACCGTACTCAGGACCCTCGAGGAAAGGAAAAAAGAAAACGTTTTTTTGTTCAGAATGTCCGTTTCAAGTGAAAAAGGCTCCTAGTAGATTCGAACAGCATTTGCGGGAGCATGAAATTGCGGAAGCAAACTATACATGTCCCGATTGTTTAAGGACGTTTAGTCAAAAACAGTTTTATGAGTTCCACATCAGCCACTACTGTGGATCAAAATCATGGAAATGTGCAGTTTGTAACGAGCCTGTACATGGAGGCAGATTGAAGGAGCATTTGGAAGCCAATCATGAAGGAAAGGTTTACTCTTGTGCCCATTGCGACAACTGTTTTGGAAGTTTCACTGCGCTCATAACTCATTCCCAGTATCACCCCGGATGGTCATTGAAATGTGATTATTGTCCTGAGGATGATTCTAAAAACTACAGTCGAAGATGTGACATTCGACGGCATCTTTACGAAGTTCACAATCATACCGAACTTTTGCTAAAATGTAACTTTGAAAACTGCGAAAGTGGGTTTTTCGACGTGCCAACACTTACCAATCATATGAATGTGCACTTGAAGCGATTTGTTTGTAACGTTTGCAACAAGCCATTTTCTCTTAGAGATCAGTTAGAAGCCCATGTTAGGACCCAGCATCACGAGGAGAAACCTTTTGAGTGCGATCAATGCTCAGAGAAATTTTCTTTGAGGGACAGTCTTCAGCGACATAAAATGCGTGCACACAATTACTCTAAATTCAAATGCCAGCTCTGCCCTAAAGAGTTTGCCGATCGAATTGGCATGGAATGGCACATGCAAGCTAGTCATGGTATTGGAAACAGACAAACTTTTCACTGCGGAATTTGTGAAAAGAATTTTTTTCGAAAGTCAATCTTGAAAAAGCATTTGGCCACCCACTCCGATCGCAATGAGTTCACTTGTCACGTATGTGGATTCGGAACTCGTTCAAATTCCCTGTTAAAGGTACACATGGTTAAGCATGATGGTGCCAAAAATCATGTTTGTAACTACTGCTCGAAAACCTTTACACTTTTAAAATACCTGAAGGATCACCTCCGAACACACACTTTGGAAAGGTAATTGAACTAACAGAGTACTACTAACCAATGTTTGATTTTATTCACATTTTAAATCGCGTTTTATGATGAAAATATAGACCCTACATTTGTGAGGTATGTGGAGCCGCGTTCAATCAAAAGGGTTCTCTCAATATTCACAAGAAGAAGCATGATGATGGAGGATGATGGCTGAGGGAGGAAATTTATTTATGACGAATGCAACGGATGCGAAGATGTATTGTATCTGCAGTCCATTTTATTCCCTTGTATGAACTATATATGTATAAGTACCAGTTTTAAAGAAAATTTAGTCAGTGTGATTTGTTACACTTTATTCGAATTTTTTATCTTCATGACTGATAAATCATTAAAACTTAGAGAATTTAATTATTTTGCCTTGTAATAAACTAATTAGTAATTATTCCTTCACTCAATATATTTTATCTCTAAACTCCATAAAATATCTTGTATTTTATCATTTTTCTTCATTCATAGTTCAATTTAGCGATTGAAGCCTGAACAGTTCAGGCTGAATGAAGATACAAAGCAAGCTGCTTTCTCCAACCATTCTCATTCTCTACTGTTTTGTACATAACATGTGACTTTGCATTGCAACAAAAGCAGGAAACACGATGAGCTGTTTTGTAGTCTCGATAGTCGATGAACTACTGTAGTTCAACTACACTAGTAGATAGGACTTTGGAGAGAGTGTGTCACACACAATTGAGTGTTTCTCAATTCAAGTGAAAGCATTTGGAAATTGAAAACTTGTTGTTAAACTCATTAAAGATGCATCCTGTGTCTTGGAATCGTTGCTTCATCTGCTCATCCGTTCTGAACAGACAACCAGACGCACCATGCGGGTCTGCGTTTGGGACTAATAACGGAGTGTCGAATCAGCCGCACAAGATTATTTTTCAGTATTTACTTAACTGCCAACAACATGGTCATATCTCTCTACTCCAACAAGTTGAGAACTTGTACTCGTTCACCAGTGACAGTTTTCCTGCAGTCCAATTTTGTAATTTTTGTAACCAACTCGCTGAGCAAGTTAGATCACACCATTTGCAACTGGAAGTCATCCAAATGAAGCTGATTGACAAGCTCAAAACTGCGAAACAGTGTGTTATACGCAATTCGGGGCTGTATGGAAGTGACGAAATGATAATGCAGCGTCAAAAAATGGAAGACTGGCTGAACCACCAAGAAAGAATTGGCGTTGATACAAACAATGAACGAAAGTTTCTGGACGTACTTCATCAATTTCAGACAGCCGTATTTGAAAGTGGTAACAAAAAAAATTACTATTTAAACTAAAATACTTTTTCAGATACACATGAGCAAAACATTCCTTTGGTATTTCTTACGAAATATATGGGTGGTGGAACAGTCCCTCTGCATGTCACGAATCATTCCGTTGAAGATAATAAGTCTATTGACATTACTGACACAATCATCAAGGAAGAGTTCAGTGATCATGATTATGACGACGAACCTTTGGAACCTCAGGGGTTTTTGGATGATGTATTGGATCCCCAACTACAATGTAAAAATGAAAAGTGAGTTGATCGCATAAGATAATTAATTTTAAAAAATATTAAAAAGTACTCCTGTATGTATGTACATCTTCAAAGATTTGTTTATGTTTGGTTTGAAGTATGGCAGAGATTCCTGGACCAATAATGGTAACATCAAGAAAAGGAAGAAGAAAAACTAAAAAGAAAACTATTGTGCGAAAAGTTAAAACGGTAAACCAAAAAAAGGTTTCCAAGATATCTCAACTCAGCAGTTCCACTCCAGTTAGGAAAAGTAGCTGTCGGATTGCTGCTACTGCAGCTAATATGCGTTTTAAGGAACTAAGAAAGGCCCGCCCAGGTGAACAAGTTACCAAAAAAATAGTAGAAAAGGCAAAAGTAAGCAGTAGCAAAAGTAAGAGTAAACCAGTACCCACGGAAGCGCAAAAGCTTGCAAAGGAAATTAGACAGAAAAAATTAGCAAAAGCTAAATCAATGAAAAACTATAATCCCAGACTGTGGACTTGTGAAGAATGTTCGTTTACAACCACTACCTCAAGTAGGATGGAACAACACCTCCGGAAGCATGAAGGCACAGAAGATGAAAGGAATTATGAGTGTCCGGACTGCAAGATGAAATTCAAACGTAAACAGTACTTTGAGCACCATGTCACTTTGTACTGTGGACAAATAAATTGGTATTGTGATGCGTGTGTCAAGTGGATTCCTCGTCAAAAACTAAAGGAGCATGTAGATGAACTTCATAGTGGTCAACTTTATCCGTGCAAATACTGTGGCCACCAATATGTGAGCTACACTTCTTACTCGCCTTTTTACCACATTGCAGAAGGACGGAAGCATGACTGTTTGGAGTGTCAAGAGCCAAAGACATTCAAATCAAAAGCTCGCCTTCATCGTCATCTTTATGAGCAACATGGGCACGACGAATTTGTGTTTAACTGCAGCTATGAAAATTGTTCCGTCACCTTTTACCTTGAAAGCAGCTTGCGTGCTCACGTTGTCCGTTCTCACGAGCAAACAATTAAATGTGAAGCTTGTGATAAACCTTTCCCTTCCAAAGGTAGTTTGGAACAACATATACGAATAGTTCACAAATGCGAGAAGCTTTTTAGCTGTGAACAGTGCCAAGAGAAATTTTCCTATAAGCACACCCTAGAAATTCATATGATGAACTCCCATAATATGCCAAAATTGAGGTGTGACGTATGTCAAAAAGAATATGTCCAAGCTGAGCCATTAAAACAGCACATGTTTCGTGAGCATGGAATCGGGGATATTGAATATCATCATTGTAAGCTCTGTGATAAGAAATTTACAAGTAGGAAAAATTTGCACAGGCATATGCAATATCATACAGGTGGGTAACATTATATTTCCAAATTTTTCTAAAAGGCTTCTGAGTTCATTCACTGAATGGTTTTGTATGATTTGAAACAGCGGGATTCAATCACACTTGTCACGTGTGTGGTTTGCGACTAAAAAAAAACCTTACTAAAGCATCACATGTCAAAACATGCGACGGAAGAGGAGAAATGTCATGTTTGTAACTACTGCAAAAAGAGTTTTACACTTTCAAGATATCTTAAGGATCACCTCCGAATACACACGTTGGAAAGGTAGTTGAACTAACAAAGTACTACTAACCAATGTTTGATTTTATTCACATTTTAAATAAAAATTCAGGCCATACATTTGTGAGCATTGTGGTGCTGCGTTCAATCAAAGGGGATCTCTCAACATCCACAAGAAGAAACATTTGCAGAATGATGGAGGAAATTTATTTAGGTCGGATACATCTCGTGAGGCGATGACGGATGGAACGGATATTCCCCTGGTTTAGGAAGTAAAACTCTCATGTACTATGTCATGTCGATGTCATACCAGTTTTTATGTATATATTTTGTGTATATTTTATATATCGTTATATGCTGTCTCCTTATAAATCAATAAATGCTGGTAGCCAGTAGGGTAAAATCAAACAATATCACTTATCCTCCTTAATTATCGTTTAACATCCTGAGTTATCTCTGATCCTCCTTAATTATCACTTATCATTCTTAATTTGCACTTATCCTCCTTAATTATGACTTAACCTCCTCAGTTATCTCTTAATTATCACTATTCCTCCTTAATTGTCACTTATCGTCCTTAATTATCACTTATCCTCCTTAATTATGACTTACCCTCCTCAGTTATCTCTTAATTATCACTATTCTTCCATAATTGTCACTTATCGTCCTTAATTATCACTATTCCTCCTTAATTGTCACTTATCCTGCTTAATTTGCACTTATCCTCCCTAATTGTCACTTATCGTCCTTAATTATGACTTACCCACCTCAGTTATCTCTTAATTATCACTTATCCTCCTTAATTGTCACTTATCTTCCTTAATTGCCATTTGTCGTCCTTAATTGTCATTTATCGTCCTTAATTATAACTCGTCCTCCTTCACTATCAACTCCATGGCATTTGTAATTAGCGCCGGTCTCAATGGGGCACTGTGATACATTTGTTACAATGTATACTCTATGATGAAACTTAATTATGATTAGTTAATTATGATTAAGTCAACGGATTTAGCTGAAAATCAATAGGGTTCGTCCCCTTGACCTAAACAATCAGTATGCCAAAGTTGAAGTTGATTGGATTAGTTTTGTTTGAGTTATCGCACAGACAGACAGACATCCATCCATCCATCCATCCATCCATCCACACGACATGAAATATGCCCATTCTCATATAAAATACAAACATTCTGTTTGATTTTAAATAAAATTCAGACAATTGATTCTTTTCTTTGGACTTATTTCTGAACCAATGTATTTCGCTGAATCATGCATAATAGCATAATCATGTAATGTAAACTATACACATAACTTATGTGACATAAGTGGTACATTAATCATGGTATTATAACGTCATTATCGTTTGTCTCTAAAAATCCATAAAACACCCAAAATATCATAATATTCTCCTGATGGATAAGAAAAAAGGATGCAAAAGTGAAAGTAAAACTGTTGCCTGCTTTCTTTTCAGGGTTGTTTTGGTATACATTTTGATGACAGATCAGATCAGTCTCGTTGTTTGTGTATAACACATTTTATGCACACAGTACACCAATATACACATCTCACTAACAAAATAGGGATATACGAAATAAATGGACTGCTCTAGAAAAGTGTTTTTATTTCCAATTATTCCAATGGTGAATTTTTAAACTGCTTTGCCTTAAATTCTTTGATAAAAATTTTAAATATAGAATACATAATATATATATAAAGTACATCTACTGTCTGAGACTAGGAGAGTAATATAACAAAAGTATTCTGTCAATGAATTAAAAGATTTTCAAAATGTGGGCAACATTTGGAATCGTTGTTTCATCTGCTCCTCTCTACTGGAAGAGAACGTGACGACGAGAACAACAACAGGTCAAAGTTCGTTGCGACATCATCAGAGTGAATCGGACAATAAACAGTCGCACATTCAAAAAATACTGTTTCAGTACTTGGTGCAATTGCCAGGACGGTGTAGATAAGAGCAATGAAAGAAAAACACTAGTTCGTGACATTCTCAACTTGACTGAGAACGGTGACCCAGAAGCGGCATCTTCATCAGTACGCTTCTGTAATTTTTGTGAGCAACTCGCGGAAGAGGTTAAATCTCTACACTTGCAACTGGAAGTGATCCAAATGAAGCTCATTGATAAGCTGAAAACGGCACAGCAGTGCGTTATCAGTAATTCAAGACTTTTGGAAGTAAACATGGAGTACGAATTCAATTTCAAAAGTTTGAAGACTGGCTGGAGCAACAGACAAGTAGTGGTACTAATCGGGAAAAAGAACGACGTTCTGGAGGTTCTCCATCGATTCCAAACAGTTGTGTTTGAAAGCGGTAATAATCATGAATCTATTAATTATCCAATATTTGTTTGCAAAGTTTGGACTTCATGAATGAAGTGGTGGCTTGCTTTTCTGTTTTAGATATACTTTTGCGAGACATTCCTTTGGTCTATATTACCAAATATACTACTGAAAAGGAAAGCATCCTCCTGTCGATGCTGGTCAGAAAGAACTGATGACAACAAATGGTTATCGTAAAAAAAGAGACAATGGAGGAGGACTATCACGATGAATTTGAGTCACTTTCTTCCCTGGAAGGGGATCATCATCTTAATGACGACATTTCCCAGTGAAGGATGAACCGTAAGTATTTATGCAATCTTAAAAACTGATTGGAAAATGCAACAGAAAGTTTTGACAACTTAAATTTTTTTTACTTTGAACTACTTTGAAGTGTAACTTATACAATGGTGGTGATAACGATGGAAAGAAGAGAAAATTAGAAAAACCAACGCGAAGAGCTTTATCGACCCCAGATCAAAAAGGCAAAACTAAAGACTGAAAAAGAAACCAACACCGAAAAAAGCGACCGCACGTACGAAAAGTGAGCACCCGAAAAACTGGAAAACAGGTTTAGCGCGGACGTCTACTCCAAGCACAAAAACTGGCCAAAGAAATGAGGAAAACTCAACGCGAAAAATATAAATGAAACGAAAACACAGAGTCTGATTAGGGCGTAAAAATGGCTTGCTATTTTGCAAAGAGTGTCCTTTTGAATGTAACGTCGCTCCTCGCATGGAACAACATTTCATGGAGCACGAAGCTGGTGACACGGAGGAGCGTAAATACGAGTGTCCCGACTGCAAAAAGAAATTCAAACGTTATCAATACTTTGAGTTTCATGTTACTCACTTCTGTGGAACACTAACTTGGAGGTGCGATATTTGTTCGGTGCACATCCGTCGACAAGACATGAATACACACCTTGCAGAGGTGCACGCGGGTAGTAAATTTTACTCCTGTGACCATTGCAGTTTTCCTATTTGCAGTTTTCCAACCTCATTGCTCACTTTGAACTACACAACAGAGCAGAATTAAAATATTGTTTGGAGTGTGATGAGGGCAAGCGACAAAAATTTGTTTCAGACAGCAGCTTCTTCGTCATCTTCATGAAGATCATGGTCACAATGAAATTGCACTCGTGTGCAATGTTGATAATTGCTCCGCCACGTACTACAATACAAGCATGTTAGCACGCCACAAGCACATCAAACACGAGCAAAAACGTCGAAAAACTTACCAATGTGAACACTGCCCACAGGAGTTTTCTGTCAAACTTTCTCTCAGTAGACATTTGATCAGGGATCACAACCTGTTGAAATACCATTGTGAACTTTGCCCGGAAAGAAAATTTACTGAAGAGAAAGCTTTCAAGTGCCACTTGAAAATGGAACATAATATTGGGGATGTAGAATATCTGGAATGTAAAATTTGTTCCAAAAAATTTTTACGTAGGGATCGCCTCAGACGTCATGAAATTGTTCATTCAGGTGAGGTGACTAATTTACCATAAGATTATTCATCTGTTTTAGTTTTTACCGTTAATTAATGTATTTAGACGACATATTATTGCGGTTTTGCAGATAAGCGTGAGGTAACATGCGACGTATGTGGGTTCGCGACAAAAACTAAAGACATGTTGAGGCGTCATATGTTTACTCATAGTACAGACACCGAGAAAAAGCACGCTTGCACGTACTGTGACAAGACATTCGCTTTGAAGAAGTACTTGGACAACCATCTCAGAATACACACTTTGGAAAGGTAATTGAACTAACAACAGAGTACTAACCAATGAATGTTTGATTTTACTCACATTTTAAACCGGTAATACCTTGCCCCCCATTTATTCAGACCATTTCAGTGCGAGACTTGTGGTGCTGCGCTTTTAATCAAAAGGGGCCTTTGGCTGGTCACATGAAGAGGAAGCATGGTATTACAATTAGTTCCAGCAACACTTTGGTTAAACCCCAAAATATTGATAAAAGTAATGCTTCTACACTAACTGGCCCGTTGAAACGCGAAGACGAGGATCCAGACAATCTTATCTCTTGATTTGCCTTACGCAGTTGGCAGTTTTTTTGCAACGTATATATATATATTTACGACCGGAACGGGAAGTATATTGCAGATTAAAAAGATGACATTTTAACGTTCTGATTCGAATTGATTTTTTTGAAATTATTTTAGCATTATTATCCATGTTTCACATTTATTCACCTGCTTTCCCTATTCGAAGATGTAGTGCAGAATTCGGTTCCAGATAGGCCATAGTCCGGCGGATGCGTGTTTGTGTACTTTTCATGCAAAATCTACAGTGTATCGGATAATGGTAAGTTGAATTAAATTATATGCAAAAGAAGTTGTTTAATTTGGATTGGCTTTAGGCCATTGTTATGCACCAAAATCACAAGGGTCTTGTGGGTTAAATCATTAGTGCATCATATCATCACTATTTATTTGCTTTAATTTCTGTTTAAACATTCATTGCATTTTCAGTACACATAATAATACACCCTTGTTTAGTTATTAGAAAAAGAGGCTTTAGCCTGCCTTATGAACACATTTGACTTGATAAGACCCGTACAAACTAAATTAGTCATCAAATGGAAATTTTTCGTATTATTAAATAGAACTGGAAATTATATTAAACTCAGTGGCACTTGGCTCGGATTCGAATTGTACTGGTTCTGTCATCGGTACAAAAAGCTCTGGTGAAATCATACAATTTATGTCACTGGAGGTAAACTCATTTGACAATGAGCACGACGGTTCTGGTTCTGTAGATGGCTCAGGCCCTGTCAGGTCTTTTGACAATTTTTTCTTTCTACGTTTCCCCACAACAGTATTAACAGGAGGTATTGCTGAGGTTGATCCAATGTGCACTTTTTTGTGTGTGTAAAGAGCACCATACTGGTTGAAAGCTACGGTCAAAGAGTTACATAAATATGATACAATCGTAAGATCTGTCATAATATTTACTACTCTGTTTGTAATGACTGCAATAGTAAAGTAAGTTACTAGTTAAAACATTTTTATAAACGTAAGGTTCAAAACCATGTGGCATAAATAAAAGGTCTTTCTCCGGTGTGTATCCTCAGGTGCTGAACAAGATACTACAGCAATTGCAAAACACGAAAATTAGCACCTTAAAAATAAAATGATGCATAAGTTTTTAACAAAAACATATTTTCCCCTGGAATTTTACCTTTTGAAAAACAAACGCTTTTGGACAATGGTCGCACTTGTATTTCTTATCCCCAACATGTATCATCTTGTGCTTCTTCAGTGATTCTCGCCGTCGAAATGCTTTGCCACATTCTATAATGAAGAACATTAAAAATTCATAAATAGTTCACTATTGGTGAAAGCAGATGCAAAGAATTGACTCACCATCGCATACGAAATTTCTTTCTTCCTGGTGGACTCCAGAGTGTCTCCGCAAATCACTTGCGGATCCTAAAATACAATTCAAACAACAGGTTTTAGAAATTTTTAACTTGCAGTTAAGTGAAATTCTAAATGTAGTATGTAATATAACATAATAATATACCAAACGATTTGTTACATATTTTGCAATTGATGCCACCTCCTTCATGCAATCGAACATGTGCCAAGTAGTGCGTGCGATCCGCATATTCCTTTTGGCAGTACCCACACTTATGTTTAGGAGCTCCATGTTGACTTATTTTATGCCTATCAAGGTTAGATTTCGAGAGGAACCGTTCTCCGCATTGAAAGAAATCGCAAGAAAATTGTTTGTCCTTATTGTGGTACCTTAGATGAACTATAAATATTTAAAATTAGTCTTATCATGTTGCTTTTTGTATAATAATGGAAATGAGGAGGAAACAAGTTAATGATCCATTTGTTACCTTTCCTATGAGCGTCGTCAGGAAAAATTTTGTCACACAAGTGGCAGGGGAACTGTTTATTGTGCACATTTTTATGAACCCACAAACTAGCTGGATCCAAGAAGCTTTTCGTACAGCTTCCTACATTACACTGGAATTTTTCAATAACACCATGTTCGTTATGTAAATGTTCCAGAAGTTTTAGTCGCGTCCGGATCGGAACTGAACAAACATCACAGTTAATTATTGAGCTGCAGTGGATCCGCAAATGTTCAATTAGCTTATCACGGGTGATGCAGCAATACGAACAGTTGTTACATGGGAATACTTTCTCCGCATGAGTTTTCATATGGTCAACAATTGTCAATGGGGAAATCTTTAGGTTGCAAAATTCACACAATATTTTGTGCTTTCCTGCATGACATTCTTGATGAAACTCGTAATGTTGTTTTACTGAAAATCTCATTTGGCACTCTTCACAAGTATACCCTTTTTCTTCTGACTCATGGTCTCTCAAATGCTTTTCAAAACGGTAGATATTTTTGATTTTGTAAGAGCAAAGTTCACATTCAAAGCGAGACCGTTCCTTGGGTTCTTTTTGCTTTTTCTTGTATGGACCACGGATTTTTTTATTTTTTTCAGATGATTTAGACTGAAGATTTTTGTACTTAGTTGTCGTGATTTCGTTGTAAGTATTTGTAGAGGGTAACACACGATTGGTATCTCGTGCCCAGCTAGCAATGTTCTTTACACGCCATTTCTCAGATTCTGGTTTATCTTTCATTGTCTTAAAAGCATCAGATTTGCTTGCTGCTCTAGCCCTTTTTGGTTTTGATTCTTTTCCGTCCGTTATAATTTTTAACGGGGTTGGCTGCTGAGAAGCTTGTTTTCGTTGACCCTTGACCTTTGGAGACATTAATCTCGCAGATTTCCTAGGTGTTCTCCTTGCTTCACTTGATGTCGTCCCTCCTTTCGCATTCACAGAATCAGCTACACTGCATACTTCCATGTTTGATTCAATTGGATCATCTAATGAACAAGGTGTGACGGAGGAATACCAGTTATAATCATCGTCGTCAATAGGAAGAGTTTCGGTAACGGGCGATGCCTTGTCTTCGTCAAAATCGATGTCTGTTGGCTCCATTTTTAGATTGTTCGAAAGAGCGAGTGGTTGCAAGGTTGGTAGTACCTTGCAGGAAATTTTCTTCACGAAAACCAACGGAATATCGTAGCTTTCTTTACCTACAAAGTCAGTAAGAAATGAAGTTAGAAACTTGAGAAATTTAATAACAATTAATATCACCTTTTGTTATTCATATGTAGACTGTTACCAGTTTCATACACAGCAGTTTGGAATGCATACAGCACTTCCAAAATTTTCTTGTCATTTTGATTGCTTTCTCCCACTTTCTCCTGGTTGTTCAGCCAGTCTTCAAAAACATTCAAACACATTTTCGCCACCTCGTTCTCACCAAACGCTTTGGAGTTGCAGATAACGACTTCCCTCACACTTTTAATTGTGTCAGCTAATTTCATCTGAATAACTTCCAGCTCCTGATGCAATCTCGAAATCTGCACTGCTGTCTCCTCACACTTGCCACACAATTGAACCGGAGAAGAAGCTGTTGATAACCATCCATCCTCGTCATCACTCGTCATCAACTGAAGAATGTCTTGTAAAACGAGGTCGCACGAGCGATTACAAGTTTCCAAAAGGTATTTAAAAAGCAGTTTTTTAAGGGACCCTGGGTTCCTCCATCCTCGTTTCTCCCCTCCTAGTGATGATGACCTCGGCTTCAATTCGTTGAGACATAGGAAACAATTATTCCATTGAATCCTCATTTTCAAGTTATCAAAACTTCACTTCTCGGCTGTGGTATGTTGTTATTGTTTACGTCGAAATAAGCAAATACATCTGCTCAACTGCATTGTTTACATGAAGTGAATTCGGAGGTATCTGTTATCTGTTTGTTTGTGACTCACTTCAGTCAGTCTATTTTTCAGTTAGGTTTAGGTTCTGTTTGCCTTTTCATCACCTGTCGAAATTGAAAGTTAATTACATTCAACATTGTGTGGATTCGTTTGTCAAGTCAGATCATCTCAAAATCAAAAGTCATTTTTCAACTGTCAAAATCTCAGAGCATGTAAGTTCAGTTTAAAATTATTTTCAAAGTCAATGTCATATCCTTTTCCAAAGGGAAGTTAGTAATTTAGAAGGCATAAATTACAGCTCAACCAACAGTTCGTGTCAGTTGTCATTAAAGGACGCATTTAGGAGAGAGCAAGTAATTTGAGAGAGAAGTGATTCGATTGGAGTTCCTCTGAGCCAGCTGACTTACTCACTTGGTTGTCACATAATATCCTTATGTATCATTTTATACATATATGTACATTTCAAAGTTATATTCATTTGTATTCTTTTCGTTTTATATGCTTTTTAGTGAAACTCAACCCTTTCCCTTCTGTGTACATTGAATATACGGCAATACAAATATTTGTTATATTGAGGGCAATGCGATGGAGTAATTTTTTGTGAATATCTGCATCCTCTTGCTCAATAGTACTTTTACATAGTTATGTTCGCGTTATGTATAGAAAAATGCAGAAGGATGAATGTTGATGTGAAGTTTTTAGGTACATATATGTACACAGTACCGTTTGTTCACTAAAAGTGAGCCAGCCATAAGCATAAAACTGATCTGTATAAAGTCTCTTATATATTATTTGTTCTTTTTTATGGATCTATCTGTAGTGGTTTTGGTGGGGTCTGCATCTATGCAATCTATGTGAGTTAGAAGGAGTCAGCAGCGACTAAACCAAGGTAAAATATTCTTGTGTATGTGTAATACTTAATGAAAGGATGAATATTGGTATGTTGGATATGAGGATGTGATATGTAGGAATGGATGGTGTGTGGTTTATAAGTTACTAGACTTCAGCATACGCTCCACGTATGGTTCAAGATAAATGCATGTGTTAAGAGAATTAACAAAAAAAATTTCAGTGCGTTTCGAAAATACTACAACCATGAAACACTTCTTCTAAGCAAAAAAATTTCCCCTTTCCATACCTCAACCAACTTAAAAATACTTTAATTCCCAAGTCGCCAACACTAACATACATGTGTCTTTGGTCCTCCGCCGTCCCCACGAAGCCATTAGGGTTATCATCAAGATTTGGTGTCGCACTTGATACACACAGAAGGGTCTTCGGTATTACGACACCACATCTTGATGCTGACTAACGGGAGTCAGGGTCAACATTTGGTGTCGCACTTAATATAAAAATTTGAATGACAACCGTATAGCAAACCCTGTACACAATTTTGCGATTTGTAACCTAACCAAACCTAACCAAATAACCTAGCAAACATAACCTAACCAAATAACCTAGCAAACATAACCTAACCAAATAACCTAACCAAATAACCTAGCAAACATAACCTAACCAAATAACCTAGCAAACATAACCTAACCAAATAACCTAGCAAACATAACCTAACCAAATAACCTAGCAAACATAACAACCAAATAACCTAGCAAACATAACCTAACCAAGTAAACCTAGCAAACATAACCTAACCAAATAACATAGCAAAAATTACCTTAATCAAATAACCTAGGAACATGACCTAAACCAAATAACCTAGCAAACAATAACCTAACCAATAACCTAGCAACATAACCTAACAAGCTAACCTAGCTAAACAAACCTAACCAAATAACCTTGCAAAACATAACCTACAAATAACCTAGCAAAAATAACCTAACCAAATAACCTAGCAAAATAATAACCAAATAACCTTGCAAATATAACCTAACCAAAAACCTTGCAAATATAACCTAACCAAATACCTAGCAAGACCTAGTTTCTAATAAAAAATGTTTTGTTAGGTTATTTGGTACGTTATGTTGGTTTAGATTAAAAATCGCAAAAATGTGTACAGGAATGCTATGACTTGACACTGGCTCCCGTTAGTCAACATCATTTGGTGTCGCACTACCGAAGACCTTTCTCTTTGTATCAAGTGCGACACCAAATCTTGATGGTTCTCAGACGACCCTAAGTCCCCACAAAGCCATGGGCATCGTCCCAAGGGTCACTATTTTGGTGTTCCGCAAGCCCAAGTCGCTTCGAAACAGGGCACGCAGTCGCCGGCAAGAACCCTATTCCTTAATCCATATACCACCTCTCCGAAAGGTCCCTACCGGAAAGCCTAAAATGTACATGAATAGGTATGCCACATAACGCTAGGGATGCACGCAGTGAGTTCGCCGTGCAAGGATTTTGTGTGATATGTATATAATAATCATCATGGTCCTTGTAAATAGTACTGTTGGTGGTTTTTATAGGTTCCCTGTTGTGTATACGTTTGAAAACGATATACCTCCGTGGTGAAATTATATCCAGTTCACAGTTCTCAACCAGTCAGGGAGCAGACAAGACAGGAAAGTACGGACAAAACGGGAGAACATGAGAAAATTATGAATAGAATATCTGTCTGGAACAAATACCGAGTTTTCGTACTGCTACTCAAACATAACGGCAATCTCGCCAAGTTCTGGAGTATTGGAAAACAGTGCTGCTGATTTTTATTTCAAACGGTAAATTTGTTTTTTAAAGAATTTCATATTTTTTGTGAGCCTTTGTAAGTTTTCTGGTGGTCTGTTATAGAAAAGAAACTGTTAAGAGAGAATTCAAATTTTTGGCTACTACAACATAACTGCTTGATTTCCCTTTTCTTTTGTTTTCGGGTAGAATTTATCGGAGCTGCAACTGAGATCTTCTGGAGAAAAATAACTTCAAGGACAATAAAGCAGGGATTGAAGGACATCATCAGGGTCTTCTTAAATCATGTGGACTGCAGCAGTATGATCATCCTCCTCCTTTTTGGAGCCTGAATAGTAATAGTGTAGTAGTGTGCTTTTATCATAATATCTTATGTTATATCACTAAAGATATGGTAGGATCAAAAGAAAGATCAAAATGTTATCTCTGAGCAAGAAAAAGGAATGGCTCGTGTTTTCCTTGGCCCTTCTTGTTGAGATACTTTCTTCAACTCAACGCGGAAGATGACATTTGGACTTGGGCTAGTTTGGCCTCGTCAAATAACTTGATGTGAATTTTACGCTAGGCTTTGGCATTTCAAGTATTCTGCTGTTGTTTTATTACATTACTACCTTCTCTTTTGGAAGAATGTTTCAGTGAAGTGAAGATCCCTGAAATAATTCCTGTTTCCAGTGCAATGATAACCTAAATTAAGTAGGAGAAAGTTTCCTTCGAAATGCTACGCTAATTTTGTAGACTGATTAAGTGATTGAACATTGTTTGTAAAACTTTTTTTTAAATGAATGCTACAGACTCTTACTAATTTATTAGCAGCAATGAGGACAGTGTGCCCTTATATGTGAAAGTTGTAGATGAGCAATTCTACCCACGTTTATAACTTAACGTTCAGGGGTATTTCCCAATAAAACAAGAGTGAGTCAGTATAATATAATAATAATGTATGAGTGAGTTGTGAACAATATATGTGAATTCGTAGAGTTATGTATTTTGAAAAGGCAGCCGTTAAAGGTTAAGAAATTAATGTGTCGCCAGACGTCATTTAGGAATCTCCAATCTTTTATGTCTCCGCTGAACTGAAATTTAATAATGTCAAAATGTTGACGTGAGCAGTCATTCTCGCAATTTCCAATTTTGTAACGGCTACTTAACAGCTTGATCAGAACAGAGCCAAGACTCTTAAAAGATCATATATTATACTGTAGAATAAAGCATGATATACTATACTCATGCCTATTCTTTCTTTATAGTACTGCATTTCCGTGTGTGCAAGCATATAGCCTTGTAACTTGTGAAGTGTTGAGTGTGTGATTCAATACACACACAATAACGAAAATATTCATTTGGAAGTGTCGAGGAACTCAAAGTTAAAACAGCAGAAGCATTGGATCCGGTTGAGGTGTTGGCAGGAAGCCGGGAGAGAGACTCGTTCCTCGCTCTCAGAAGACATCATCATCATCTTGATCACATCTCCTCACTAAGGAACATGGCCCAGGCACAAACCATTTCGGCTGACATTAGTCGGCGCAATCCCCAGGATGAGTATGAGCTCATTCAAAGGATTGGCAGTGGCACGTATGGAGACGTATACAAGGTAAAATCAAAAGCTTTTATTTTGTGATGCCTTACTTTGAATCGAATCGCTTGAAGTGCTTAGTGGTGGAAACACCATGATTAAGAAATGAAAGGCGAGACTGAGAGTTGGAAGTTGGAGTTTATGCTAGTACATGTCCGTCAGAAATAGAGAAATCGGATGTAATTAATAGTCTCTGCCAATTTCAATGTAGGAGGTCGTTGGAGGACATTTTCAACCTGAACTTTTCCTTTTATCACAATCCCGTAGCCCTTATCATCATGTCGGACTGCTTTATGTATCTGTGAGTAGATGAATTCACGATCAAAAGAAAGACTTTCTTTGGCTGTGTATAAATAGAAAATTGAATTTGTGGTGAGTTAGGATTGCCACTGGGAAGATTTTATTCTCACGCATGTTCCATTCACAGAGAGAGAAAAACAGCGTATTTACCATTTATATATTGCAGATTGCAATGCAAACATTTGGACGTGATGTTTGATTTGATGTTGAAAGAGAAAGAAAGTAGGGGAAACGTGGTTGAATTACGCTTGTAGAAGCACATTTTGTCTGCAAACTCTAATTTTATTGTATGTATCCTGTTTGACGTAATCTGTGTGCCTGACATTTATTTTGGAGTCTGACAGAGTTAGCATTACAAATCGCAGAAAAGAATGCAGATATTGCAGATACAGACAGACAGTACAGTACACTGCACTACGCAAGACTTCCGACCAAATCAGTGAAAGTATATTTGGTATTCTAACATGACTTGGCTATGCTTGAACTAAATTTGTTTTAATGTTATCATCGCACTGTATGTTCGACCAGGAATAGAAATTCCAATATCTCCATCCAATGCGCAGTTGATGCACTTACAAACAAAGTTGGTGAGCACAAAGAACAGAAAAGTTAGCACGAGCACAAATATGCTCGTGTCAGTTCATTAGTTGATAATGGGACGAGCTTTGCATACTCACATGCGATTTATAAATGAACAACAGTATTTAATTCATTTAGTTAGGTTGTGAAAACATGAGGTCACATTTCTTAAATCCTAACAAACAGTTTTTACAGTACATAAATGTATGTTACGGTATTCCGTTAGGCGTAATAATTGTAACGGTTATATTTGGCATTTTGCATAATATACTGCCACTGCTGTCAGTGAGTGGTGTATGTTTTATAACATTAAACAAAAGATGGCTTAAGATATTATCTCAACTTGTCTGCAATTTAAACCTGCGGTTCATGTTATCGTGTTTCACATTCCAATATTCCAAAGGAAACTGGCTGGAGTCTTGAATGGGAACAAAACGAACTTAGTCATTTAGTCCCAAGAATTGGCACATGGTTGACAGAATTTCTTGACATTGATAGCCGTGCCGTGACAGCAGCGGCGTACATACATCATAATGGACCTATCTAAGCTATGATACTCTTAAAAGGTTGAAGCTCAGAAGAAACGACTCATTTCCAAACATACATAAATCCTTTTTGTCTACAAACTTTCAAGTTTGTTCCTGAATTTGAGGACGGACAAAGCTGCTTAAATCTTTGCTTTGTACTTTTGTAACGGAAAGTTGTGACGCAGCCTCCAATACGAGAGTATTATTATGAACAGAACGTAGTTTTAGATTGGAGTCTGCTTTACATTTTGGTCGAAGGAGACGCTAAAATTGCTAAAGTGTAAATACAAGTACATGGTGGTGAGTGAAGCGCTGCTCTTTGGAAAAAAGTGGTAGAGAAATAGAATTATTCAATCCAGCTGAATCTGAAGTGGCCTAAAAAAGTAATCCCATTAATGCAGCCAGCGCCACAACTTCACTGGCTCAATTAGAGCAGTTTTTTGGTACTTACCATAAAAAGTCGTGTTCCAATCCATCTCTCAACTAAAATGCCTCCATTCTACATCCTCCGCCTTACATTTTTTTCTTTTCAGTTCCTCCAACTACCACCAAGTTGGCTAACTAGGTTATATTTCTCCAACTTTTGTTATGGCCAGCTTAATGACGATGGTCCCGTCGGCCTTTGACTTGAGTTTAGAAAGTAATGGAACAAGAAAAAAGCATAGAACTAGCATTAAACTTGCTTAAATGCATTAGCGTAAAAGTTGTACGTTAGCTTAGGCGCATCATACTGTAAAATCAATAAGATGTGAGAAATGATGAAGATTAAGTAAGTTTTGTGCTCAACTCAACTAGCAAAAAGATATGGTCAAGGGTGAAGGGTGAGTCGGTGAACTGAAATTACGTATTTGGACTTTATTCTCCTGTTTATATAAACTGAGAAAGATCATATTTCCACAAACTAATGACATAGTAGGCAATGTTAAATGGGCAAGAAAGAGTTGGTTGGGCAGAAGACTCTTCTTCTTCCTGAAGACCTAACTAACTACAAGGAAGCATTGACATCATCGTCCTCCGCTTGTTTTTTTTTGTAATCATGATGATGATGTTCGTAGACCAGCATCTCTCTCTCTTTCTCTCTATTAGAAGAAGCTTGTGGTTGTCGGAATTACTTAACATAGTGAATTGTTATGATACTATGATGAAGAGTATATTTACATTTGCAAAACGTGTAATACCATCAAATCAACCATCTCCGTTTGAGACCAAAACACCAAAAGTGCTAACTTGAACTGTTTTTCATACATGAGCACAAGCAAGCCGTCATCCTCGGGCTCGGGAGTGAGTAGGTATATATGGTGATGAGAAATTACGAGTACACAACAAGATCTTGAAATATTTGGGTAGATATTGTTGTTGTTGCATTTAGTTTCTTGATTAGGTTAGAACTTGGGTGTTGACGATGTTTTGCATGCGTGTGTGTAGCGTATTTGTATTATGCATTTAAAGTTCAGCGTTCAGCATTTTTTCAAATCAAACTCAAGCTCTAGCTAGCTCCAGCCCACGCTTACTGTTATCTGGTTACTGCTCTTTTATGTCGTAGTAGAAAAGTTGTCGTTTGTTACTAGAAACGAATGGGACGGGACAACTTTATAAGGAGAAGAAATGGACTCTCATCAAAGCAACCCAAAGTGCTTATGCATTATATATATACGATTTGAAAATCTATTGAGGTTGAGTTGAGAACGAGATTGTTTTTTGAAGTAAAGATAAGGATAAAATTTCGCAATCCGTAAACGATGTCATGGATGATGATGGCAAAGCTTTATTTTTGAGAATGAAGTTGCTCCAAAACTTACATCAAAACCAAAAGGAGATTTCATTGAACTCATCTCTCGTCGTCGTCGTTTCTCTGTAGCTTCCTCTCAATATATGATAGTATTTATTTTTCTCTTGTATTTTATCTTCATCATCTCATCTCGGTCTCTCCTGCCTGATTCTGATTCCCAAATAGAATTTTCATGAGACTAAAAAGCTTGTGTGAAGGAGGGAATACACACAAGAAGGAGGAGAACAAACGAGACAGAATACAAACAGAATAAGAACAGACGCAGCAGAGCAGACGCTCCGATGATTACCTTGCACACTTCAGCCTCTCTATTGCGAGATTCTGCAATGAATGCCGGTCGACTCTGCTCTCAGTAGTATTTTCTGCTAATGCATACAATTTTTAGGATTTTCTTTTCCTTTCATTCGGCATCGGAATGAAAGCAGGATACGTATTTTTGAGTGATATAGTATTACATTTCAGGGAAGCCATAAGTTATAGACATATTCCATGTATTTGGTAATACATAGATACATTCATACACCCAATCAGAACTAAAGTGGAGGCAGAGGCAGAAAAACTTTTTATCTTTTTGGACAGAAAGTTTTTTCTTGTTCCTAAAGTACATATACTACACACACTTACCTAGTGTACTTACGTGGGCAAGTATGGCATGGCATTGTGCTTTTTTATACGATACTTGGCGACCTTTCTGAACCTTCTTGTGAAAGAATCCTTAAATCCTGAGGGACTTCTGTCGTCCCAACAGTTTTCAGCCATTTTTTACTCGCTTTTTTATATTTGAATGAATCTTGTTCTCGCTAACATTCTCCTCTAGCTCTGGGATACTTTATTCTGTAGAGTATTTCACTCTCTTTTTTTTTGTTACCATTTCGTTTTTGTCCTTTTTACAACTTGCTTGATGTTTGCTTCATAATCCAACATCCGGATTGAGATTGCTTCCTATCATAATGCAGACGGAAGAGTAAAAAAGAGAACAAGTTTTTTTTTGAGCGAAAATATACAGCTTGCAATTTTGACCCGCCATACTCGCATGGAAATTGATTCCCAAAAAATGAAGGTTTTTATTCTCAAATGGAAGAATTGAGAGCAAGTGCTGGGATGAGAAGAAGGCTAAAACCCAAATGCGAATTTATTTGTTGCCTCTTCTCTGCTGAAACTTAATATTACCTGTGACGTAATCATGTAAGTAGAAGAAAGTTTCTCTTGAGCTGACTGAGCATATTACAAAGAAGCACACAAGAGTGAAAGTGGCATGGTACATAAATGTGGGTCTAAATATGTATGCTGCACTTTCTACGGGCTTTTTGGGTGGTCGTTGAGCACACTTGATAGTAGGGGAAAGGAGGTCGTTCTCTCGTTTCATTCCATGTGTGACATCAAGTGAGATGTATCCGAGAAAGGTACTTTGCACCACCATAATGCGTCCCTATTATTGAGGTGAAAAGGTGAATGTTGAAAGTACACGGATACCATCATAACATCTGTATAAGATTTTGTTTCTAAGAAAGCCAACTTAAAATTCTCTCCGTTTCTCGAATTTCGTCGAGGAAGCCTTTACAACTTTTATTATCACCTCATTCATACTTGATGGTGATGTTAGCTGTGCTCCTGCTCCCTTGCATTCTACTAGCCTTCAATACCTTCTTGTCCCAGTGTAAATATTGCTCTCAATAATGCTCAACTCCAGGAAACCTTACTTACCTACAAATACATAATCTAGAAAATCTAGATTATGCTTGTCTTGAGTGGAATGAGAACAAAGTTAAATGCAATTATAGGATCTGCCAAAGAAAAAGAAAGTGGGACTTTTTGCTCCCATTTCCATCATCATTATCAACGTAATATGCATCAAGATGATGGTAATGATGACTGTGTACATTATGTGGTGGAACACAATAGAGAAAGAGTATTAGATAGGTGCTAGCTGGTGTAAGGTGGTGATCATATATAAAGATGATCCTTGTAAGTAAGATATTCATGCAATGTCGAGTTGTTCCTGGTTCAAAAAAGTACACAAGGAGGAGGAGGAGGAGAAATAAGCCAAGCCAAAAAATGGCTACGATGCGATACATTCTATGAAAAGTTGGCAAACATTGTTTGTACAGCAAGCCTTAAGTTCAGGTTCAAGTCAAATTGCTCAATAGTACGAATGTCTTTTTTGCTGCACGTTTTCTTGGATCCCAGGCGAAAAGGAGCGGAAAGGGAAACATCACATGGGAGAGAAAAGGGGATTGCTCAAGGAAAAGTATGCATCTATGTCATATGTATTTTGTAGGTACAAGAGTAAAATGGGAAGAAAGAGAACATTTATATTGTGGGTACTAGTGCATCGCATGCAGACGTGAAAGAGAAGTTAAGTTTTTTGGCTCAAATGTTGAATGTGTGGCTTACTTAGATGTTGGTAGGCCTCAGCCTACAGGCCAAAAGAATGGAAACAAGGGAAAGCCAAAGCTAGCTAGATTGGAGATAGATAGTGGATGAATTTAGAGAAAGGGTATATAAACAATAATAATATATTATTATAAGTATTCTTCTATTCTTCACTTCATCTCTTTTGTTGCACCCACACAGACAAAAAGAAATGGGTTTCAGGCTCATGTGTAAGGCAGAGAAGACTAATGGTATAGTGTCGTGTGTGTGAAAGTGTACTTTGTTAGTAATAGTATATTTTATTGGAGTTGGAGTTGAATTTGAAAGAATATTATGAAAAAGGCGAGAATGCTTATGGCTAGATGGAGGTATAGCGTAGAGCAATGTGTGTGGATGGAAAAGGAGTGCTATTGATTTTAATTTGCATATTTATGCCAAAAAACGGTTTGAGTTGTGAGCCCGTGGAGCTGCTTGCTGCAGTTGATGTGAGGTATAAAAAATGGAGGAGAGAAAGTAGTTTGTCTGCGAAGAAAGCCTCTTTTGGGAAAACGGGAATGGCATTGTGGCACAAGAGCATTTCATTGCATTGTAGGCGTTTTGTGCCATGTATATGTTTATATATGTCAGGAGAAAGCATGTCGATGGTGTGTAGATTGTAGATTTGTACTTTGTTATGAGCACAGGATGGCTTTTTTGGAAAGTGGAAATGTACTAATGCAATAAAAAACAGGCTGCAAAGTAGACTACGAATGGGAAAAGGAACAAGGTACGAATGTTCAGTTTTTATGAGAATCGAGGAACAAAGAGAAAATATGCATATACGCAGAGTGTCCAGGGAGAAACCATGTTAGTTTCTCGTTTGCATAATGCATTATATGATGCCGGGGCTGGGAATCTGGAGTTCGACATGAAAATGAAACGAGCCTTTTAATTAGCAAACTTATGTTCCGCCTCTGTCTGTTGCTCATCACGCAGACTACGTTGAGTTTTCCTTTTGTTAAATATACTACATAACATAAACAGCAATAATAGTTGCAGCAAGGCTTCCTTCATCCGTGGAAAGATGCTCATATTTTACTTAATTAAAGCAAAGGAAAAGCCAAAAAATGAAGTAGGAAGGATGGTAGTAGCTATTGGTATACTTTTTTAAAATAAACTTTCACCTAATAACATTATGGGGACAAATGTTCATACTTTCTTACGAAAATGTTAGCGTACTGTAAATTAGTCTTGAGCGAGAAATGGGATGACTCTGACATTATCGGTCAAATACAATTTCACCCTTGCTGGGCCAATGCTACTACATTACGTATAAATCAGAGCCTGTTTGTCCTGACATTCTTTAATGAATTGGATTTGGATGGCAGTTTGATTTGATTTATGACCACTGTTTCTGCACCAACGACTGTCGCCGAATTCATAAGTACACTATTATTATGCTGCGCTAGTCAATGAATTGTGACAGCTCCCCATGAAAATTCTAGCCATTTTTTTCTAAGAAAGAACGGATTTCTGATTTTGAAAGTAATCATTAAAAGAAGGAAATTAGATGACTCAAAAATACGTTGGCCATTTTTTTTGTTACTACATATAAAAATGGAAAGTTTTTGGATTTAGGATATCTTTTGGTTGGCAATTCCACATTTTAATTTTTTTACCGATGGCATTTTTGTGAAAGTTTATAGGTTTTAATATTATACGAAGAAATGAGCATGTAGCGCAATGGGCTACTAATAACTTGGCAAAATCCAGGGAACGTTTATAAGCTTCACTGCACTGTATACGAAGCTTGCCAATCGGCTCAACCGCGATGGAGGTAAGCCATGCATTAAAAAAGTGAAAGAAGACATGAGTCATTCATTTTCATTATTACTCTTCTTCTTCTTTTGCTCTACTTGGGTGACTTGGCATCGGAGAGGGATTTTCTTGGAAAGAAAATTAGTGCATAAGCTTCAAATGATTGAGTAGGTGGATTATTGGGCTAAAAAGGATGTTAGTTTTCTTATACTTTAGAATATTATGGTGAAAAATGTTTACCTATAGGATACACACGCAGTATATTACGCAACTACGAAAAGCAACCGATCACGTTACAAGTGTTTACTTTGCCTAAAACCAAAAGAGAAGAGATTGAGGAGTAGAGACTTTGATACAGATCGTGCATCCAGGATGAGGATATATTACACAACTTCACTTACAACAGGAAGTTTTCCTTTCTCTTTTCCATTTTTACTGCTAATTCTTTATTGCTCTTCTCTCCTCATCTCACTCACACATAACATCTGGCAATAAAAATGAGAATCCGGAAATGAAAAGACCCTGCATGGCTAGCAAAAAAAAACTTTTGTATTATGTTCAAGTTGGTCTACCTACTGTCTATCACTTTTTAAGATCCAATCCAATCTCATTTCATCTTGTCTCTTCAGTTTCTCAAAAGCATTTGTTTCGTAGCTCAAAACAAAACTGTGAACCTAGCGAATTCTAACGTGCGCTTTGATGTATTGTAAATCATGTGTATTTTTTAAATGAAAAAATAGAGCTGATTTGCATTTCTGGCAGGTAGTCGATTTGATTCGAAAATATAGAATGAAACGAAGTCGGAAGGAAGGAAGAAATAAAAGAGTAATAATATGAATATTGAAAATGATGAAAGTTGAAATGTAAAACAAAGGGAAATCAAAGCAAAAGCCAAAAACCTATCCGGCAAAGCTCCCCGCAGTGGGTGTAGTAGTATATTGAAGCGTAGTGAATGGAATAAAATGAGGTTCACGTTACGTCATTCATGAATACGATATATCTCCACATTCGCGTCTTTTTTCTTAGAGTTTGCTGCGCTGTAATGATACGCCTCACTTGCAGCTCATAGGGATATTGCTCATTTTTTGGTAGTTTATTTCCCTCAAATACATTAATGTGCTTCCCAGTAAGTTGCTTTTACTACTAGTGGAGCGTGAATAAACATGAAAATTGTTGCTACAAACTGTTTTTCGTCGAAGACTCCTTCATAAATACATCGTGACAGAGAGCAGACGTTGAGAAACGTTATATGCATTATATAAACAAAAGTTTTGTCTTTTTTCTCTTCACTATCAACCAACCAACCATCCATCCGTCCATGCATACTTACTTAGTCAGAAGAGTAGCAGCGGAGAAGGGCAAAAAACGAAGAAGATGTTGCTTTACAAAGAAGAGAGATCTGAAAATGGATATTACACAAGAGATTCTATCTCGTAATATATTGTGTTTAGATAGATAACTTGCTACCATATTTTTTGGGAATGGAATGAAACTATGAAGGAGCAACAAAAAGAGGAGTGCTGTTTCATCCTATATGTTGTCAGTATAAACAAGGTATTTTGTCGTCGTCTTTAAGGTTTGTGTCTGCTACTGCTGACGCAGTTTCCAGAAAATGTAGGTTATATGCATAGCAGAGCAAATCCCCTGCAGGGAAAGATCATTAGTTTCAAGACTAGTTTTGTTTAGGGGATTGGATTGACGGTACTCGGTAGAGACGGAGGAGATGGGAAAGAATGGCATGTCACACTCGGGCATTAAAAGATATAGAAAATAGAGCTCAAACTAACTATAGTCATAATGTTTAAATCATTTGGTTTTTGTAACGATACATAATGTGCATTTTGTTTCTTTTGATGTATTTAGGCCAAAAGGCTGTCGAACGGAGAGTTTGCGGCAATTAAAGTGATCAAACTGGAGCCTGGTGATGATTTTGCTGTAATCCAGCAGGAGATCCTCATGATGAAAGACTGTCGTCATCCAAACATTGTGGCGTACTATGGAAGCTACCTGAGACGAGATCGGTTGTGGATCTGTATGGAATATTGTGGTGGAGGATCTCTCCAAGATATTTACCACAGTAAGTTGCAAAGCTTGAAAATGTTGGTAATTTGATGCTACCATGTGGTCTTGTCTTCTTGCATAATAGCTATGCGAGCGACACAGCTTTTGCTGGGATGCTCACGTAAAATGAACTTTTTACTGGACTAACGACTACATGACACGACTCAGTTTTCCTATATTCGACAAAACATGGAAGCGACTTGATAGAGAATCTAGAATGCAATGTGATGAGAAGCCGCAAGCGATCTCAAAATGGAATCTGTGATCTACTGAACCGTCCCTTTTCCATTTCCGTTTTTGAAGTTTTTGTCGCTGTCATTATTATCATTACTTAGTTCTCTCATCATCATCATCATGATTATGATACTCTGTGTCACGGTTGCTCTTTTTTCTCCATTACATAGAAAGAGGTAGGTCCCATCCTATTTCCCTTCTCCCCGCTTTTCTAGGCGTTTGAACATCAAAGTTCATTTCGCTTTCCTTGACGGTTCGTTGATTACCGTCTCCGTATTCTTCGCATTTCAAAGTAGTTTTCACTCCATACCGTTTCATTCCTTTTCTATCTCGCAAAGTGTCCAAGTGTCCCATTCTGTTCTCTTCCTCATTTTTCCTGAGGATGATGATAATAATGAAGGGCTAGAAAGTGAAAGTAAAAAATGCTTTGGTAGACACAAGACTCTACTCAGCTAATGAATATAAGAATATGAATGAGAGACAGGCAGGCTGAGCGCAAGGGAAAAAGATTTATTTATTTTTCCTTGTGTATCTCATCTCATCTAAAATTCGGATTGTAATATTGCGGCGAGTGCATCAACCTGTAGTAAACAACAAACCTCGGCTCGGCTTAAGGATGGAGGAACATGACATTGAGCAACATAACCGGGAAAGTGGCTTAGCCTTATATAAGCTGCGTACCATGTACATTCATGTATAGGTTTCCTGCTCTGTTTATCGTTAGTGTTTTCAAGTAGGGATAGGATAAAGCGCTTATGCTTATCGTTTCGGAAGGTAGAGTTTCATGTCTGCATGTCATTTTCAATCCTTTTCCTTTGCTCCTGCTTTGTGATATTTTATACATAGACTGACTACTTTTCCCGTTTGCTTCTCTTATGAAACGCAATCTCCTGGATTTCAACTCTCGCTTTGGCTCATACGCCGTTTTTTTGTGTATTAATGTTCCAGTTTTGTAGCAAGAAATGTTCTGGGAGCTGCAAAACTGGGCTCACATTTGTATATACTTATTGCTAAGCTCTGTTTTTCTGCATGAAAAATCCTTTGAATCAAAAAGTATCAAATTTTCTCCTCTGAGAGTTCAAGTAAAAGCAGTGAAAAGTGGGCTGGTTCGGAATTGGAATGTTGGTTGGTGTCGACTGTCGACTTTGCGTTCAAATGTGGTATGATCATATCATGATGCCAACTATATGGAGAGCAAGTAAAGTAACACGAAAGCTGCTGCTGCTGGGAGGAAAGCTCACCTCACCTCTCATGCATGTTTGATTCGATGTCACTGATATTTTATGGGATTTATTTGACAAGCCGAGCCGTATGTCGTTGTCACATACATTAGTTCTACACTGCCATTCTATGATGACTATTTTTATGATGGAAACTTGTGGCTGAATTATGAATTACATTGCACTGTTGCTGTTTGCAGTTTAATTTTTGCTCGACGGCACACATGAACGCTTCGGTGAAGCAAGCTGAGAAAATATGCAAAGCTTCAGAGCAGACCCAAATTAAAAGAACTTTCCCTGTGGTACGAAAGTGAGATTGTGATTTTGACAGAAACATGAAAGGTCATTGTGACCTAAAGTTGAGTATTTCTCTCCTTGTTGCTTGTTTACTAGCTTGCATATTATTAGAGTAAAAATTATAATAGGTTTATTGCACGTCTGCGAATGTAGCTAGTATTATGAATAATAATAATAGGCAATGAAAATAAAATGGTGAAAATTTCTGGTTTTCCTTCCTCTAATAAAGTGAACCCGGAAGTAATATAAGTTCATATGGGTGGTCATATAATACGAGAGAAAGCAAAGGCTTGCACTCGTATCTGACTAGAGTGAACAGAAAAATGACATTTGCATTTATAGACATAATTATCTCTAGAGGATGGAGGAGTTTTCCAAACCACTCATAATTTCCCATCGACATTCTCATTAACAATGGATTTGTGATTCCTCTGGATGGGTGGAGTGGATGGACTGTGGTTTGGGCTTATTGACCAATTTTTGGTGGGCAGGAATGTGCGTGCTCACTACAAAAATTCCTGAAAGTGTAGAAGACTTTCACTTGCATTGCAGGAGGTAGGCAGGGTTAACATACTGCTGAACTGATGATGATTTGCCAGTCAAATGTGATGAGGGCTTTTTTGATTATTAATATTCATGCTGAGTAGGTAGTATCCATTGATCCAGTTTGTTACTATAATCGGATCGATTTGTTTTGGCTAGCTTTAGGAAAACACAAGTAATCGCATTAATGAAAGAAGCCTGATCTTTTGGCTCTGACAGTTTAGTTTATAAAAACCTAAACATTTATGTATGTTTGATCAGCTTTTCTAGTTGTTGAGGATGAAAGGTGGTAGTTGTAGTTATTATTTGGAACTTGTTTAGGTGGATTATTGCAAAAGAATTGACGTGTTATTCAGAATCAATAAAAAAGGCTAAAGTGTTTCCGGTAGGTAATTGTAGGAAAGTGTTTGCTAAAACGGTTATTAATTCTTTCTTTTGGGAATTGCTTATTGCTTTACATGATGCATGCTCTGATAACCCTTTCTTGATAGTCTACACTAGTTTGGTTTTTTGTTGGTTCGTTATTTTTTTCGAATTTGAGTTTTGCCAAGCCTGACACGACACGACAAGCAAAGAAAAATGATGGGGAGAAATGTTTGTATTGAAATTAAATGGTTTGGAGGCTATAAAGAATGTAATTGCTGTAAATATACATCTGCCTCTACTACTACACATAACTTTAACCAACTTCAGTAAGGCTGCATGAAGGAATGAAACTTTGTCTGTAGGCAGTTGTTAAACTGTACATGTGTGAAGACTGTTTTTTGGCTTTTCTTTGAGTTTTGACATGTTGCCAGCAAACACAAAGCGGAGCATTGTAAGTTGGGCCACATTACATGTTGTGTTACATTAAACCGTGTAACATGCACTTTGCGAAGTGGAGGAATGTAAAACGTAGCGAATGCAATGCGTGTTATTACATGGGAAACACATGGGGCAAATAAAGTTGGCTGCTGGAAATGAGAAATGAAGCAAGGCTGAAAAAAAAGAATGCTTTTTTAATGCACCTGACTCCATGCCTCAAAACTGTTGTTCCGTTATTGTTACACATAAAATTCATACCCAAAACATGTAGACGATGAAACACTCGAATGCGTGGTGGATTTTTGTTGTGACTGCTGTTCATAAAAACTGCACCAGTAATCTCTGTTGAAATTGAGTATGTAATGTAATGTAGTCCCGATTTTATGTGTTTGCAAGGTACTTGGTCTAAAGAAAGCGCAGCAGTAGCAGCGTCGGTTGTAGGTTGCATGTCATTGCTTTATATAATGCGACTGTTATTACTACATTTACAGTCATGAATACCTTTGTTTAGGTTTTGGCCGGAGAGAATGTGCATATTGTGGAATGGATTAGTAAGTAAGTTGCATGACCCTCGCTAGTTTGTCAAAGCTTTTATTTTCGTACCTCTCCAAATGGCTTTCGCGTTACTCCTGTTTCCCTCGTCTTTACGAAGGATGGAAACAAACAATGCAGCCCAAGAGAAAGACTACAAGTACCACTGCTGACTGACGGAATCAAAATAATTTATTGCTTAAATTACAAAGTTTTTGTAAGAGAAAACAAATGGCTTAAGCATATACTTTCTGTCGTCGTATCGGAAAAGACTTTTTTCCTAATCATAAGTCAATGTTGCGTTGAAGTTGTAGCATATTCTTTGGCGTTCTCTTACGTGACACGAACTGACATGTGTGTGTACCATCATGACATGACAGGTGTACATTATTGGTAGGTGGTACAAAAAATGGAGTTGCTTTTACTCATGTATAACTTATATCAATGTATGAAAAAAGGTGAAGATCCACTTATGTTGCGATACACAAACTTTTTTTCTGCTCTCTTGTTGACTGACTGACTGATGAAGCATTAAGTAATGTTGGTTGCTCCTTGCTCTTATGTAATATCGTGTGTAGAGAGTTCAATTCTTCCCCATTTTTACTTTCCAGTTACCGGACCGCTGACAGAGTCGCAGATTGCATATGTTTGCAAGGAAACTCTCCGAGGACTCGCTTACCTCCATGCTCTTGGCAAAATGCACAGGGATGTCAAAGTAAGTTGGAAAATGACACAGCGACGTGATGTAATAATAGTGAATATATAGTATGTATGAGGTTATACAAACGCGACACAAAGATACAGATGTTATGTGGATGACCTGATCCTGATGGAATGGGATGTGGTATGCTAAGCCAAGAGAATCATCGAATCATACTAGTGCCTTAACTACAACTCTAGCACTGCTGCTTCGTATCAAGCTGAGGATCCAAGCAAAAAATGGAAATGTGTACAATATTGGACGCGTGTGGTGGTGGCGTGCTCTCTTAAAGATCATATCAGTATTCTTGTCACCCCGAGGTCCACATTGCCTATACCAAACAATACAAAAGGAGGTACTATATGACTGTTAAAGGAAAACGGAGAGGTGTTATATTACTTGAGACGAGACTGGAAGCGTGAACGAGTGTCTGCGTTGAAGAATAATTTTGATAGTGGAGATACTCTTCTGGATGATTTCTGGGTGGTGCGTTAGTGTCCGTGTTGTTAGTGTCGAGGAGGAAGAAAACTTATGTTTTTCGTTGCGTCTGTAGTGGATGTATAAGGAATATAATAATGGCTAATGTTCGTGTTTCACCAGCGTTCTACAAGAAACTTGTTCCTCGAACTCGCCTGACTGAATTGATTTCATATTACATTCTTGCGTTTTATGTGTTTTGACTGCAGGGAGCAAATATTCTGTTGACTGATGGCGGAGACGTGAAATTGGCTGATTTTGGAGTTTCTGCTCAACTAACAGCTACTCTAGGGAAACGTAGGTCGTTCATTGGTAAGGATGTTGTCTTTATGAACTATATGCGTAATACAGGAAGGTACTAGGATAACTTTCATGTTATTCATTACCAGTCAGTACTTTCAGAACATAAATTTTTGAAATTTTTAAAAATTTATTTTATCAATTACTCAATTAATTTAATCTTTTTTTTGATGGACTTTCGAAGGTACGCCATATTGGATGGCTCCCGAGGTAAGTAATAATACTAATGATTCATGCTTCTATCTCATTCCTAGCATTTTTTAGATGCTTTTATTTCCTGAGCACAAATTTTTCAACATTTTTGGATCACAGGGTAGTTACCATAAAGTAGGATTATAAGGTTACAGAGAAGGATTCTGTAAGGAGCTACTGAGCCTTGTCTGGAGCTCGCTTGGTTAAGGAAAGAAGGATATGTAGAGAGAGAGAGAGATGCATTCATGAGTGTCATGGAATGTTATTTAAAACTTTATTCTTGTCGTGTCTACTTTTACCCATTTTTATTAATATTGCTTTTCCGAGACATGTGTTCTAAACGCTGAGCTCTAAAAACTAATATTCCTGTCGGTTGGTGCTGATTTAATGCGAAGGTTGAACCATGAATATTCGAGGTTGTTAAACTGGATAGTTTAATAATGTTTGTAGAAGAAATATTTGCATGGGTAGTTACACGCGTTAGGAATCAAGATTTTTTTGAGGTGCAATATTCACAGTAGTTTGTTTGGATAGATGCTTTTGAAGCTCAGAGTTCGTCTTTCACCGTTTAATTTGCTTGTTTATTTTTAATGCTCTTGAGTGAAGAAGCTTTTCAACGATATTCTTTTTTAAATATTTCCAGGTGGCTGCCGTAGAAAGGAAAGGTGGCTATAATGAGCTGTGTGATGTGTGGGCCCTTGGGATAACTGCAATAGAGCTGGCGGAACTCCAGCCTCCCATGTTTGATCTCCATCCTATGAGAGCTCTCATCCTGATGGCCAAGACTAGTTTTAAACCACCGACTTTAAAAGATCGTGATAAATGGTATGAACACGGATAATATGCTGAAAGTGCTTAAAATCCGGTAGCATCATTCATATCATAGACGCTATAACGCTCTTTTTATATCATCAAGTGTTTCCTTTTTTTGGTTGGTTGACTGGGTTTTCCTCATTCACAATGCATGATATGATAATCAAAATGAGCTCAAGAAAAGGACCAGAAGAGACCCAGAGACCAAAAACAGAAAGAGGCATAGCGCTTTGAATTCAAAATATGGTTGAGTTGGTGTTTTTGTGGGAGAGAAAACGGGTGATGTGATGGGGATGTATATTATGAATGCTTAACCATTCCGCTCTTGTTTGGGTTTCAGGTCAGTAAACTTCCATAACTTTGTAAAAGTCGCTCTCACCAAAAATCCAAAGAAACGGCCTACTGCAGAGAGAATACTCTTGGTGAGGCAATCCACATTTTTAAAACTAGCTTTGTTGAAACTACAATGGCAATAAGGGAAAGTTAAAGGAAAGTAAACTTTTACATTTATGCGTTTTAAATCATGCATACACACACTGCTTTTGTATACGCTGAGGGCTAAAAAAAAAGAAATTCAAGACTTGTTTGAGAAAGAGTTTTTCTAAGGTTTAGTTTTTAGTAGGTACTAGGATTTCAGTTATGTATTTTGAGACTGACTGACTGACTGAACACCACACCACTACCACCACCAAAAAGTCAGGAGGACGTATTTGTATGTATTCATTGTTTTCTGACGAGAGTAAAGAATAAGCTTCCAAAGTTCATGAGCAGACTTCTTGAGTATCAAGAGAGAACGAAGTAGTTTCAGGATATCATGCGGGTATATTGTTTCCTGAACTTTGGCTGATGCTAGCAAGTGATTCCTGTGTATTGTGTAGTACCTATATGTATTTACGTATTCATGTAAAATTTCCTTTTTTGCCACGAGCGCCAGAAGATAAAGGAAGCGGTCGACAGACAACTGACAGGAGACTGAAGACTATTTTACTTAATAACTTCACGACGACTTTCACTTGTGGTTTTGTTCTCTGGCTTGGAGGAAAGGAAGCAGAAGTGTGTAGTAAAATGTTTTGTTGGTTTTATATAGTGACAATTATCCGAAATGTTTTGTTTCATACTTTACGCGTGTGCTTTGGGTATACGCAAACCCAACTTTTTGGCATTCCAGGCAAGATTATTTACTTGTAGTTCGGAGGCTCATAATGTAGGACTACAACGGGAGTATATGCCCTGTTGCATGATAAACTTTCCATCCGTTTGCTCATAGACTTGCCTCTTCCATTTTCTATTTTGCGTATTTACCCAGTTAATTTGGTTCGCAGAAGTGTTGCCGAGTTAAAATTTGGTTTTACTCAGTTTATTCCTTTCTTTTCGTTTGCTTTTCCATTAGACGTAAATACATACGTCGACGACGGTCTTGGAGAAAGGCAGAGTTTATTTGCATTGTGTTGGCTCATTGGCTCTTTAAGGGATATACTTATGAAGGAAATGGAAGGCGGTTTTCGTGCAATGACTGTATTATTGAATAGCACCAGCAATCTTGAGAAAAAAATCAATACGAGAAGAAAGGCACCGTGCTCGAGTTGGAGTAGTTATCCCCGTTCCTTTATAAATTTTAGCTTTCACGTGCCCTGTGGCACAACATTGCGATGCTAATGCACTCTGCTACTTTACTCGCTTTCACTCTATTTGTTAATAATGTTAAACAGAACTGATGATGATGATGACGATGATCATGAGGACTGGAGAGAGAAGTATATGTGAATGCATTAATTTTTAGAATTGACTCAGTCAGTCTTACACACATATAACATGCGATATTTGGAGAAGGTAATTTGTTGATGTGTGAGAAAGGAATATTTTACTGTTACTTACTCATGTGCCAATGAAAATAATTCCCAACAACAAACTATTTTCCAAGTAGTTTCAGTTTATTTGCATTATTTAAACGAATGCGTGTAGGTATCCCTAGATGTTTCCTCGTATTTACAAGAACATAATTGAAAAGAAAGCAACGACGGATTGAGTCGTCGTATCGTAATGTAGAGAGCTGCTCCATCCAGTCCGTAGTGAAAGCATGAATTTAGCAAAATGTGAGTTTCACATGCTTGAAATGTATTAATGTGTTAATTGATGTCAATATGCTTGCTAATGCACACGACATGCTAAAAGAAATACCATGTTAAATTCCATCCTCAGCAGAAGAGCTCATGGCAAGCTAATTTTAACGTTTCTTTCTGATGAAGCCAAAGGCTAGACACTCCTTTGACATTGGTTTTGGCCTGGGAAAGAACCATAATTTTCCCGAGCATGTTTATAAAGCTACATATACAGCATACATATTGCACATTAAAAACAACATCCACGAGTCCGTTTTTTAGTTGCTCGTGTTGTGTTCACACAAAAGTACAAGGTTGTAGAGGTTCGTTGTTTACTTTCCTCTTTCCCCCTTTGAAGTGCTTCTTCACGGGTAATAACTTTACGTAACTAATTGCATTTTTTGTCTTTTCATGCTAAGCAGCATCCTTTTCTCATGGGAGATTTGACCAAGAGAACAGCACTAGAATTACTACACAAAGTGAGTAACCCGAACGTTTCTTTCTACGACATGGATCCCGATGAAGAAGGGGTAAGTTTTTGTTTGCATCTCTTCTTCTTCTTCTTTTAAGTACCCAAAAATGAAAGCAAAGCAATGAAAGTATGGAGAGAAAGTGGGGCGTGTAGAACACTTGTGCATTATATTTTACAAAAAAAGAAACGTTTTTTTGTCTTTGTTTTTTGTTTGTCATTCCACTTGCTGGCTTGTTTGTCGTTAGAACAAAAAAGAAGGCACAAGTTGTTTCAAATTTCATTCGATAAGAGAAAATGAGACATAAAATAAAAACGAGAAGAAAATACAAATGTTTGCAGATAACGGAGAAAGTGGTACACAAAAAAGAAAGAAGGAGGGCTCAGAAGTCAAACCTAAACATTTTTTTGCTTGTTTTTTTTTCAGACTGTACAAAATGTTCCACATAGGATAGCATCCAGAAGAACGGACAGAGTAGATCAGCGGACTCCGTCGGAAATCAGAAGTAAGTGAAAAATGTGTTTCATATGACATCTATTCTCTGGCTCTTATATCTGAAGAGAGAAATGATAGTATAGTTGAGAATAGTTGAGTATGTCTGCTAATAAAAGGCTTTGCTTCCTTGGTTGGCGTCATGACGTAAAAAAAGGAGAAAAATGTAAAAAAGAATCAGGACAGTGGTTGTCCTTGTCTGTGTGAAATGAAAAAAGAGATATGCAATGCATTTTGTTGCTCTGCTCCTCTCTCCCCTTTGGAGAAAGATGAATAAAAGTCTGTGTGTGAGCGGAATGAATGCGAAAAATTGAGGCAAATCAAGAACTTTTTCTCCCTCTCATGGCCGAGTAGGATATCCTCTGCTCTTTCATGACATATATGGCTACTTTTTATAGTTATGACATCATTATCAGATGGTTATTGCCTGTCATAAAGTCAACTTTCTTTGGAGCCTAACCTATAGCCTGGTGAATACGTAGGTATATAGTAAAAGTACTTGTGGAATTTCTAAGGTTGCCTTTCATCACACCACCAAAGCAATTTTGTAAGTCAAAGCATGCAGGCTGCAGACATGGCAGGGCAGCTCAGTGAAAGGGAAGATTGCTTTGCTGCTGTATTTTTCAGGATTAATGAATGAAAAGAAGAGGGAGACGGCTTAGGTCGTTTGGGATGCGATGTGATGTTGAGCAGTGGTGTTGATTCTGCTGACGAAGGAAAGCGTTGTATGTAATTTGGTGTTTTATGCCCTTCTTCATTTTTATTTGCAGATGTGACACCCGACCTTGGGCAAAGACGAAGGCATCCTCATCCGCAGGATGTACGTGTAGCTAGCTTTTCATCTTTCTTTCTCTTTTACTTTAATAAAAGTCACATGTTCATCACATCAGTGAAAATTAGCTCGTTTTTTTTGCGATTATGAACCGGAAACAGGATGCTGTAGCTAATGTTAATAATGTTTTTTACTCTTTTTCACAACAGAATGATTACAATAATGATCACTTGCCATTACCTTTCGAGTGGAATGATAGGGGATCTGATGATGCCGATCGCAAGTAAGTATTACATTTTAATGCACTATAATAATATAAAGCATTGTTCATAGATCAACTCAAATGTGTTCTGTAGACTTTTGTTAGTTTCAGTTCTGTACATATGATTACTAAAGATGTAGATAGAAATAACACATAACATTTTGTTTGTCGTTCGTTACCGTTTTAATTAGTTATATTTCTCCCTTTTGTAAAGTTAACAAAATAATGGCTGAAATAATACGTTTATACTCCCACGGGCAATTCCTAACCTAATGATCCTTTTATACGGATGCATTTCACTGTATAGTAAAATTATATAAGTCTAGCATGTTTTCCCCTCGGATTGCAAAGTTTGTCGAATTTTTGATAGAAGAAGCAGTGACATTTTTACCGGTAGGAAATAGTTTGATACAGGCATGATTGAATGGTTCAGGAAGCCGACAAAAAGTTGTCAGAGGAAGGATGTGCGTGGGAATGCCCGTGTCTCTGTTTGTATAATAGTTGATAGTTATATAGTTATTTCAGCTTTTCTCATTATTTCATCTGCTCTAACGTTATCAGCCACCATTATTGACAGGACTATTTATTCGTTTGACAAGCTCTGATAAAAATCCGTGTTGATGATTGGCGTACGTACAATTTTTTACAGCAAGGATAGGAAGATGTACATAATATTATACACATGTCGTTAAAAAACAATTTCACTAACTGAGCCGTGCAATGTTATAAAACTTTTGAGTTATTCGTTATTCCGTCTTTGTTCCTTTTTGTGAATCTCTGTGTCATTGTAATCAAATTAAAACTCACTACTTTACATGCTCTCCTTTTTATTACAATTAGGACTTTACTCCAATATATTGATGAGGAATTGATGAACAGGTAAATGAATGTCTTGGGCGAAAAAACCAAAATCACCTAAAGTGCTGTAAAAGTACAATTTCTCAAACTTTTCAATTTTCTCTACACTTTCTCTTCTTTTTGTATATAATTTTTACTCTTCATCTTGGTATCGTGTTGTGTGTGGTGATCTGAACTGATGTGGTGTCGTGATTTTCTATATTCTACTTTCACTGCAGATATTTTCTCTCTCGCTCTCTATATGCATACGATGCGGTAAACTTTTATGCGTTCTTACTATATTGAGCACAGCAAAAAAATTACTAGGAGAAAATAGCATGGATAATACTATATTTTACTCTTTTTATGTGCCTGTGATCCCTATTAAAATAAAATCACTACTTTTCTTTGAACACGGCTTTGTATTAGAAGCTTTTTGCCTGTTGAGCTTTAAATATTGTCTGTAGTTGTTGGAAAATATTTACAAGCCCCCAAACAAAGATGTGTGTGCTGAAATGGAATGTCAACTTTGTGTTGTTGCAGGGGTCATGGGAAAGGCTTCTATCTGGTGCAGGCTATTCACAACAGTACGTTAAGTGAATTATTTTCTTATTGATACACAAATGCACTCAACATAAAACATAACATAGTGTTAGTTAGAATTGACATCTTACACTTTTCACAATATTCACAAATATGTTGTTTGTTGTGTTATTCATTTTGCTGAGTAATGTTCTAGCTAGAGGATTTTGTTTTCCTTGCATAATAATGAGTTAAAGATAATGATGATAAACATGGATAGGTTAATGAGATTTTGTAAGATTATCATGTTGTCTGTCATTACTAAGAATGAACGTGTGTTGGTTTACTTTACAGAGCTACTCTTCCAATGGGTGACCCGATGTCAGTATCTAGTCATGAACTAATGGATAGTAGGAATCATAATCTAAGTAATGGTATCGCAAGAAAGGCTGGTGAGTTGGAATTTAATATTCGTCTCTCTCTGCTTGCATAATGATCATGTATGGTAATATGAGTGAGTCACACGAACTACGTTGAGTCGGAGCCAGGCTTCATTTCTGGCTGAAAGGGTTTGATGTTAAATGACGTGTTGGAATTCATTTTGCCATGTAATTACAGATCGCAGACGACATAATTCATTTTCCGGGGAAATTGAGGAACTAACCTCACGTCTTGATTCGACGTTGACTCGAGGAAGCATAGACTCTCCTGTGGAACTCCGTGTGAGTGCTCACGCCTCGCCGCGACGGCAACAGACCAACAGAACGCTCAGTGACAGTGCTGCAATGCTGAGTAGCTCACCCGATCTTAGTTCAAGAATGCCAACGACTTCTGGAGGTGATCAGCAGAATGGTCGACCTGACCTGACTGCAGGCCTTCCTCCAGTCCCTCCTCCTAGAACGAGAGTGGAAAGGAAAAATAAACATGAAGATAATGGAAGTCCTCCAAGACTAGTGAGCAATGGGTTGCCACCCACTCCAAAAGTTCATATGGGGGCTTGCTTCATGAAGGTATTATTATTATCGCTTTAGCACAAAAGCTGAGAGGAATGTGGGCATGGAAAGTAGAATGAAATGCCAGGATGTAAAGTGATGTGATGTCCTCCTTTAGTTGTTGTAGTGGTGGAAGAGAAGGGATGTTGTTGTTGATGAAAATGTTGGCACATTAAAACCATTGTTCTCTCTTTGATAATAGGTATTTAATGGTTGTCCATTACGAATGCACTGCTGTGTCAGTTGGGTTAATCCGGAGACGAGAGACCAACACATTTTACTTGGTGCTGAGGAAGGAATCTACACGCTAAACCTAAATGAATTACATGAAACGGCGATGGACCAGCTGTATCCGCGAAGAACCATCTGGATGTTTGTAGTAAAGGATGTGCTGATGTCGTTGTCCGGAAAAACTGTTCAGCTTTACAGACATGACCTGATAGGATTACATGCTAGTATAAATAATAAGCACACGCTCCGATTTTCTCTCAGAATGAGTAATAAAATTCCTGAAAAGCTGGTTCCACGAAAGTTTGCACTCACGACAAAAGTGGCAGACACGAAAGGATGCATGAAGTGCTGTGTTCGGAGAAATCCTTACAATGGATACAGATATCTATGTGGAGCAGTGCCTAGTGGGGTTTTCCTCATGCAGTGGTATGATCCTCTCAACAAGTTTATGCTCCTCAAGGTAAACAAATACTTACTCAAGTTCTTTTTTTTAGACACAACGACAGCGGAGACAAGTACCGTTTGAGCTGTTATGTTCAAACTTGTCTTCTGACAATGATGACAATTCATGTACTACTAAAGCATTGCAATTATTGATTTTTTTGCAGCATTTTGACTTTTGCATTACCTCCCCGTTGAAAACGTTTGAAATGATTATCACGCCGGACGTGGAGTACCCTTTGGTATGCATTAACGTTCGAAGGGAGCCTGACACGCCGAATTTAAAATTAGACTTGTTGAACCTGAATACTTCTAGTAGTTGGCTACATAGTAGTGAATTGTCTAATGAGGTAGACAAATCAGGTAAGTACGAGCAAAGGCACATGTAACAACACAATTTTTTAAAACTTTTTTACGATTTGTTTCACTAACGAAATTATATCTTTTGCAATATTGCAGCAACTGTGATACATCGTAAGGATTATATGAATGTAGTCAGTGTAACGCAGTTAGAGAAAGATACCCTTATGGTTTGCTATGATAGTAAGTTTATACATTTAAATAAAGAAATCTTGTAACATAAAAGCCTATGTCTACACATATTATATTATAACTTTGTTTTGTCTTTAGGTATTGCCAAATTTGTAAATATTAATGGAAAAGTTAAGTCTAGTAGGAAAACTTGCTCGGAAATTAAATTTGATTTCCAAATAGACTCTGTTGGTAAGTGAATACACGACTTTTTTTCTAAACTTTTATGTTGTGCCAAATTGCCAAACCAGATTGAGCTCATTTTATCGTCTACCTTTTTATTGCAGTTTGCCTGACGGATAGTGTTCTAGCATTTCACAAACACGGAATGCAAGGGCGAAGTTTTAGGCAAGGTGATATCACACAGGAAATTACTGATCAGAGTAGAATATTTCGTCTCTTGGGCTCTGACAGGTGAGACATGCGAATTTTTTTTTGAATTTCATTATTATTGCCTAGTATATATATAAATATATTGTTGTATATGTATGTACATTGTATGCTTTTGGGGACTGGTTGCCGGTATTTAAACTAATAACAAAAAATAAAATGAATTGAATATCAGGGTGGTGTGCCTGTCAAGCAGGCCATCGGATCCTATTAACGTGACTTCCAGTGAAGCCGGCTTCAATTTGAGCATTTTAGCGGGCCACGAGAATTCTGTATTTTGATCACAACTATTTTTCTCTTCTCTTTATCTCTATGCTCTTTTAAATACGCTCAAGTCTGTCGTTAGTTTTTGTAATGTTTCATTAAGTTGTTTTCAACTGTTGCTTTTTATCCCACTGTCATTCTAATCCAATTCTTTCGTTTAACATTAGCTTGCTCAGTTGCAGTTACTAACTGTTGAATCTTTATATGGTATCGCATGCATGAAACCTCTTTGGGTATATTTATTATATATAGTTTTGGTATCGTGGTCAAATGTTTGTACCTGAATGATACAATGCATCTCCTCCAGCTCGACTCGGAGTACTTATTTTGTACCCATCCAATTTTAGTTATTTTTGTTTTGATGGACTTGTTCATTTAGTGTGCAAGATTGTATGTTTTTTTATTTATATTCTAACATCCATTCTTAATTTTATTCTTTTGCAGGGAAGATAAAGTGATATTAGTGGAAAGCAGACCTAATCCTACCGGGCCACCACTGACTACCGAAGAAGGAGTAAATTTGTATACACTTGCCGGCCATGAAGCTACCTTTTAGATTGGCCATGCCGATAATGTCAATCTAAATGAATTTTCTACAATATTATATTGTAAAGAAATCGACGGATGATATAGTAGAAACAGATCTCATCGATATTCCGTGCTTTAAAACTGTTGTGACGTTTTTGTCACTTGTAACATTTGGTGGTCACTGGTCGCCTGGTTGAAGATCCATGCCCCATTCGTTACACAATCGAAATAACAAGCATGCAAGCCAAGCCAGGTTGTAATGCGTAATAATTTGCGAAGAAAAAAAAAACAAAATATTGCTCCAACTTTCTTTTCTGTTTGAAATTTGCTGAGAAAGTTGCAAATAAACTAAATGTGATGCCGTATTCGTAGTAATTAACGATGGCAAGCAAACGCTATATAAACGTAGGCATTTAATGCCAATTGCATTTTACACAATTTTCTGAACTAGCAGCAGGAAAACAATTAATCATTATTAATCAAGTAGTCTATTTCTGTGCCATTACTTATCATGACAAGTGCAAGATGATATAATGATACTGCTCCGGATGTGAATGTAATTTTAGCATGAAATATTTTTGGATTTTTCCAATCAGTTTTTGGATCAAGTACAGTAGTAGTAGTACTAGCTAGTAATAATGTAGCTCATAAATTACCAATCACTAGATAAAAGTTGTGATGAACGAAAGTCATGTTATTAATCAGCCAAGTTCAAGTCAGTAAAAATGTGCAAATAGTAATGAAACCCAACAAGCAACACAAGCGTTTGGTTTTGAGCACAACAATTAAGTCTTCCTTTGTTGTTTAATACGCAGTCAAGTACGTTCCTTTGATGTTGTTTCTGTTCTGAGAGTGACTCGTGCAATAAAAAAAAGTTGCGAGTTTCTTATTACCTGATTGTTAGAACATTGAATTAGAAATGTGTGTGAAAAACATACTTAATTTACTTGTGTGGTAAAAAAAGCATGTCGTGTACATGTAATTAATTTAGAGCTTTTGTATTCTGTCAGCCTGCGTAGCAGTTTTTAAGTTTTATACTACCTTTTTTAGTTTTCCTATTTTAAATGTCAATACTATTATTATTATTATTATACTTTTTTGTTGTATCAGAATTGTAACGTCATCGCATTCGCATTTAGATAAAATACTAAAAAAAAGTAGCGTACACCTAGTCAACCTACATCCCTTTGCCCGCCCTCATTGTAAATTCAGTTATATGCATGCGTATTCTATATATTATATCAATCCTCGTATTAATTTTTAAAAAATGTTAGTAATAGCATTATTATCCGCATTTATCCCAATAGTGTAGGTATCTATATGATGTATGTACGTAAAACTTGATACACTGCTCATTGTAATTAAAGAAATACTGTTGTTCATATTGTGACTAAAAGAATTAAAATGTACGTACACTCATAAGACGGTAGATGATAGATATGCTACAAGGAAAACTTATTAGTATATACGTATATCAGCATATATATTAATGTTATTATTATACAACAACTCAAACATATATTTTTAAGTGAATGAGAATGAAAAAGTACACTTGAAGTTCTTCCATTGTAATAATTTCAAATAAAACATACGTAATATACTATTGCTACTTTTGTGTTAGTATCAGAAAATGAGGTAAGAATGAGAACGGTTGTTTAAGGATAAGGGAAATAAAGAGAACATTCTGAAACTAATAATTTTATCCGGTTAGTGTGCAAGCAATGAGCTGGGATTTGGAATAAGAGATTTTTGATTTGGTGGTTATATTGTTGATGAGGAAAGATGAAAAGTCCTGTGCAAATTAATAAATTAACGAATTGATGATATGATAATAAATCGTAGCGTTTAGTCTAAGATACGTACATGCAAACGATGTGAATTTATGAGATGGAAAAAATAAAATCATACAAGTTATAAAATCTCCGTATACGTCAGTGATTTTTTTTAAAAAAATTACTACTGCGGCATGATATATTATAGTTCAGGAAGAAGGGGACGTTCCACCACCATTCTTCTTCTCCGTATTGAAGTTTTCACTAATGACGCGAGTTACTTCTAACCAAAACTTAATCTAGTCTGAAAAATATAGAGAAAGTAAACTGTGTCATGTCGTATCTACGTTATATATATGTAGCACCGAAAGCAAGAGCAAAACATGTAGTTTAAGAATTTTTGATTTTTGCTCTGGTCATACAACTTGTATGATTTCCTGTGTTAACATTTAAACAAGCAGTTTGGACAATATAAATGTGTGTTATGTGCACTTGGCTCCATTTGATAATTCTAGGTTCCAAACATGGTCGACATGAAAAATTGATTTTGCTCATTTTCTTTAGTATTGATGGAAAGTAAATTGTCGAATCCATATTTTTTAAGGTCGCTAACATACAAAAAGCTTCATATTTTATGCAATCACAGTCCGAAATAACAATTTCTGGCATTACTAGACCTTTCTTCATTCGTTGGTCTTTGTGCAGTCGGATTTTCGTTTTCAAAGAAGAAAGTTGTGCAGGATTTAATTTAATTTTTGCGGACCTATTGTATTGGATAAGGAAGCGACATTTTTATATTTTAAGATTTAAAGTTTTCATACTTTTTTTAAATAGATAAAGGAGAAAAATACTTTAGTTCATTGTAATTTAGGCTTAACAGCCAAAAACAGCCTTCATCATGAATATGCGAGCGTTGTTAATGTCTGAAAATTTCCATAAAGCCATGATCTTTTTAGGCGTCATTGGCTCCTTCATCACCATCATAATGGGGTGGGGTGGAATGGATTTTCTTGTTAGGACTGTCGTCAAAAAGGTAATTAACATTATAAAAATGGCTATTCTTTTATTGCCCATCCGACTACTTACAATTTAACCTAAACTTTTGCATGTTACATTAGATGCTTAGATTAGTACCTGGCTCAATTACTTGGAACATGTGGAAAACGATCCCAATCCCTGTCTACCTAAAGTTCAACATATTTAACATTACCAATCCCGAAGAAATGGCGCAAGGAGCTAAGCCTCGAGTAACTGAAATGGGCCCCTACGTCTATTTGTAAATTTTATATAAAGAGCATCATCATCTAATTTGAAGCATATTTCTGAGCATAAAAAATGTATTTGCTGTTTTAAGGATCGATTATGATAAGCATAATTTCATTCCCAACGAAGATGACGACACATACATTTACCAAGACTCCAAGACCTACTTCTTCGTTCCAGAAATGTCCAACGGACGTGAGGATGACATGGTCACATACATCAACCTTATCTTTGTCGTAAGTTATACTTTTTTCGGTCGAGAAAAACATTACTCCCAACGTTCTGACATTTTAGTTCAGATTCCTTCCTCTAATGAATATTTCAAGGAGAATAAATGGGAAGCACATAGGTGATGGTAGAGTATTAAAAGTAAAACGTCCCTAAAGCCAGAAAACAATTGTTCATACAGCTTTAAATTGAAATTTTATCATATAAACATCATTTGACTACTCGTTCAATTCGAAGCTCTCAATTATGTATGACTTTTGATTTTTCCTTGTGCATACATACGTATGAAACTTTAAACTATCAGTATTCTAGGTAGCAATTTGTGACTCTAATATTGATTTATAGTGGTTGCCTACTTCCATACATTCGAAAAGCTTGTGAACAATAGTTAGCTCATAAAAAATATTTTCAAAAAGGAATTGAATAATACAGGGTAAAAATGCTGTATGTAGAAAAGATACCGTTCCACGTTTTATGCTCCCATAAACATACCCGTTTATGGAACCCATTTTAATGAAACTCGTCGTTTTTCTCCAAGTCGTAATCAATTAGTTTAAATGGCGCTTCCTCATTTTTAGCCACGTGTATTGTCCTCCTAAATAATTGTAGCATTTATTCTAAAGGGAGTGTCTCACGTTGCCCACGATTTCACCGATGTCGACTTTCTCCTGGAAACTTTGGATACTATGCTGGCTGAAAAAGGGGAAAAGCTGTATAGGACAGATAAAGTGAAAGACTTGTTCTTTGACGGGATTTCCATACAATCCTACATAGAACTTCTGGAGGATCCGCTGGTACAACAAGCTGGAGAAATAGACTTACCTGAGGATTTCAAGGATGGAAAGTTTGCATTATTTAAAGGGGTACCTTGAGAATTGACTTTATTCATCTTATCAATTATTGCTTTTACAGGTTTTACTGAATTTTATGACATTTTATCTTTCAGAAAAATGGAACATTGGATGCTTGGTGGGAAGTTCATACTGGTAAAACGATAAAAAATGCTTATACTTAAATTTTAATACTCAAAATTTAACTGAACGTTTTAATTGAATTGAAGGGATACGAGATCATCGAGAGTTTGGTCAGTTAGTAGCCTGGCAGAATAAATCCAAGCTAAGTTTTCATAAATCCGACTTTTGTAACAGCATAAATGGTTCGGATGGCACATTGAATCCGCCATTTGTCGAACCTGGGATAAGCGACTTATACATATTTGTACCTGAGCTATGTCGGTCTGTAAAATGGCAATATGATCACGACACGGTAAGTCACGGCATACCTGTGTCAAGGTTCCAGTTTCCGGATATTATGACTCCGGCTGAGAACCCAGATCTCTGGTGTTTCTGCCCTCATGATGACCTGAGCAAGTGTGACATTCACGGGATAGCCTCGCTAGCAGCCTGCTATCAAGGTTCAAAAGTTTTCATAATGATTTCAAAAACAGTATAAAGAAAATGATTGACAAAAATGAATTACTATATAATAAATTCAATAGGTGTTCCGATCATGTTCAGCAAACCACACTTTTTGGATGTTGACACAACAGTACTAAATTGCAAAATTTTCTATAGATGACTGGAGTCACCGTGCAAGCTTCTGTGACGATGCAGTTGTCAATTGAGCTCGTGAACTGGCCTGCCATGCCTTCGTTTGCCAACGCATCCAGAGCTTTTGTGCCCTTTGCATGGATACAACAGGTTAGTTTGATTTGAATAGAGAAAGTTGATGTTTGATGTAGTTTGTTTAACCTTGAAGCTTTGTTGGTTCAACAGGAGGCTACACTTGACGCCTTGAATATGTTCTTGATTCGCATGCAGTCCACGTTCCTTGGCTTGTGGCCGTTCCTCCGGTGGCTCAACTTGTTTGGGTGCTTGGGATTGGTTGGAATTGGAGGACTCTTGGTATACAACGGTCGTAAGGGAAGTCGTACAATTGATATTGCAGAAGAGGAAAACAAAGAGGGTGATGTTGATCAGGAATTGAACGTTTGGATTAAAAAGTTTGTCAAATAAAAACTTGATAGAGAAGACCTCCCGCAAACTCTTGCACCGCATTGTCAATTGTCTCAAAAAAAATGTCACCAGAGTGGAAGTTGAAACCAAACCAGTTTAGTATTGCTCAAATATATGTATGTATTTGGTTTTGCTTTTTGTACTACTAACCAACCAGCCATGACACAACACAGCACAATATTGCACAACATTTATGTTTTCCCTTAAAAACCCATTGCTTTAGTCTCTGTCTATACTAATAACAAGCCTTTCTCCGTGCGTAAATGGGAATTTTTTACATGAAAACTTTAGAAAGAATGTCATCTCATGAGATCAAACATTTTACATCAATATGCATGCTAATATAAATGTTTTAATAGGCAAAGTAAGTTGATCCGTAAATGCTCCTCGTTTGTACAACAGGTAGTCGCTCTGATTGATTGGACCGAGTCTTGCTTCCACTCTTTGACGAACTACCTTTCTATCGCTACCAAAACTACTCCAGACGAAACTATGAATCAGGAGCTACTTGCAAAAAATAAAGATAATTAAAATCTCAACACATTATGATGACCTTAGCTTAGAGTTCAACTAAAAATACTTATAATAGATTGGTAAGTTGTTCAGAGAAAGAGAGTAGATAAATAATATTATGTTAGTTACATATTATGTGTGAAATCTCATTGCCAACTGTATAGGCCTCTTTGAATCTGTATTTACACAGTAGAAGGTGTTGTTGTGCTTGTTAAAAATTAGTGATAGCGAAAAAAATATTGATCTCGTTAAATGTGTGAGGTGAGGATGAAGGATAATAATATGAAATATATAGGTACGTAAGATGTTATTGTGTAAAATGTTGAGAATAGCTCGCATGTTAGAATCTTATTGTAGGCATTGCAGAACAAAGACACATCAATATAGCGTGTGGCATATATAATTAGGTGTCTTATGCATTAAATTATAACTCGTTGTCATTTATATGCTAATACAAGGCGTAAATAAAGATTACAATCGTAAATTATACTGTTTCACTTGCCGAGTGCATTTTCTTGTCCATGTAGAATCGACAGACGACAGCTAAAATATAAGTGGATCCATATACACGTTATGTGTGCGTTGTGTGACATAACATAGGCTTTCTCATTGTTGTACGGTACTTGAGCTTTTAACAAATATTATGGGTTTTGACAGTCGTAAGACTGCAGACAGACTCGATGTTTGCGATGCGATAGTGATACCGTATTGAACAAGTATGATAATAATAGCGGACAAAACAGAACTGGGAACTGATGCATACATAATAGTTGAGTACAGCTTATGTAATAATGTATTCTTCAAAAGATATATGATATGAATGCGAGAGTGAGGAAACTTGAGATAAGTTCTTACATCAAAGCGTACATCACGAAGAGTTGCATATATGTATGTATGTGAAGATGACAAAACTAATTTGCATGGATTTGGTTACGACAGCAGTTCGCAGTTCTAAAAGCTTTTGGATGGATTGGTTGGTCCGATACAAAAGCACATGAAAATCTTCCTCTGTTTTTTAACCTTCAAGCTTAAAAAGAGGTTGCAAACAAACTCTTTCTTGTCATCTGCAGATCCCTCTGATCACTCCCTCCGACAAGTACACTTGAAGAGTACAGAGCAAATAACAAGATTTCTGTTTACTCCTTTCCTTCTTAACCCGTTTACAAAATGTCTCTGGTTCCTATCTACTTTGTTGATGCATTTACAACAGAAGGAAACTCCGCATTCACCGGGAATGCTGCTGCTGTCTGTTTCTTGGATTACGATGTAAGTGACAATAGAAGATTCTCTCCCTGTTTACCCCTGTCGCTCTCATTTGTCATGAAGGGCTAATTAAATTTTTCACTGAAATTTGATTTGATTAGGACGACATCTCAGATGACATGAAACAGAAGATAGCCTCTGAAATAAACTTGAGCGAAACAGCATTCGTCTCTGAGGGATGGACAAAAGGGAAAAAACTGGCGACAGCAGAAGGCTCCCAACTCTACCGCCGAACTCTTCGCTGGTTCACTCCATCCAACGAAGTTCAGCTCTGTGGGCACGCCACTGTTGCATCAACCAAGGCGCTCGTGGAAGCTCAGCTCACGGACAAATATCTTGATCCTGCGACAAAAACTGTAACAGTCAACTTTGAGTCAAAGTTCCGAGGAAAGTTGGGAGCTGCTGTGAGTAAAGACAGCGGCCGAATCACGCTCAACTTTCCATCCAATCCCACGCACAAATTGAATAAAGGAGAACATCCTTGGGTGGATGAGATGATTGTGACACTGATGGGTGAGAGAGTGTCACCGGAACTTGTTGATGACATTCAGTACTCTCCGGGAACAAAGATATTGTTGGTGAGACTAAGTGACAGCTTAACGCCTGATGAGTTGAGACAGGTTTCTCCGGATTTTAAAAAGCTTCTCAATATCAATACGGGAGATTTTGTTCATGATATCATTGTGACGGTGAAAGGAGTTTCACCGGCATTGGGGGAGGGTGCTGGCCCTAATTTTTATTCACGCTTTTTTGCACCTTGGGATGGTATTGATGAGGATCCTGTCACTGGCTTGGCTCACACGGTGCTTACTCCGTATTGGACGCACGAGTTTTCCAGGAAGGAGTCGAGGGAGATTGGAACTCTTCATGCAAGACAGCATTCCACTCGTGGAGGTGATGTGTATTGTACACTTTTGGGAGATCGGGTGAATTTGGCAGGTGAAGCGAGAGTTACGATTAAAGGACAGTTGTTTGTGTAGTTTATACATGCTAGTGGTATCAATTCATGTAGTATGAGACTATTGAGACTCCATAAGAGTTCTAATAAACAAGATCAAAGAAAATTATATCACTATACATACTTTATTAGATTTTATTTCAGGTTCTATAATCATCATAAAATTTTGCACATACACATACTTATATGCTATAAATTTTACGCATTGATGGCCGCTTCAAGAGCTCGCCGAGCATTCACGCTTCCGTGTCCCTAAAATGATATCATGCAGGGAAATTTTAACCTCAAATTTTTTAGGACTTTCGATATCCTCTAAAGATCTGGGCGTTTTATTTTGTTATTTGCTTACGTAATGATTATTGGGGAACTGGGTTGAAGGGATTCCTCCACATTCTGCTTCAAGATCTTGTAAATCCGTATCCGCGTTTCCAGTCAGCCACTCCTTCACTTCATCGTTTGTGGAGTCCGGCTTGCTTGCACGAAGAAGAGCAGCAACTCCCTAGAAATAACGCAATAATTTATTTAAAATTACTTGCGCAGCTATTTGGAATTAGACTCAGGTCGTTACACCTACAGCAACATGTGGAGCGGCCATAGACGTTCCTGAAAGAAATTAATCAATATCTTTAAAATGTAAAGCATTCACATTTTACAAAATATATTGGAATAGACGGTTAACTTTTTTACCTGAAAGTGTTACGTAAGCAGTGTCAGTATCGGCCCAGGCAGAGCGAATCTGATTTCCAGGTGCAGTAATATCAGGTTTCAAATTGCCCCCACTGCTTGGTCCAACAGAGGAAGAGCTTGCAAGCACGTCGCCAGAAGTTATTGCTCCAACTAGAACACAAATTAAAGTATGATTTATGCATACTGCAATGATATTTCATTTTAGCCTATATAAATATATTCATACCTCCGATAACCATTGGACTATCCCCAGGTGAGCCAACTGTTCCGCAGGATGGTCCGGTGCCTCCAACACCAAAAACTGAAACAATATTCGCAGATCTCCAGGCAGAAAGAATGGGATCAAACCAAGTATCTCCTTGTCCGCTCCTAATGTTTTCAAATGTTAAATGTAGGCAAGGGGGTATTGGTAAAATTTAACTAATGGAATGCAATAGCATACCCCAGAGTTGGTAACGACTTGGGGAGCCTGGCTGCAATCTTCTGATTCTCCATTAGGAAGGGTTGGACAGACAACCCATTGTCCACATTGTTGCAATGCTGATTGTGTACAACTGACCATACTGCAACCACGACAAGCAATCCATTGAGCCCCTGGGGCAACTCCAATCCCACCAGCTCCTACTAAAGTTCCCATTATGTGGGTTCCAACTCCGTTCCCATCACTTGGAGTGCTCGTTGAACTATTGCGTCGCAATCAATGTAAGGAATAGTGATTTCACCGGCACAATTTGGGTTTTGCATAATGTCTTCTTGGTTGACTTACTCATAGGGATCAAACCATCCGTAGCTCTCACGGAAGTTGCCTCGTAGAGCTTCATGAGTGGATCTTACTCCAGTATCAATACTAGCTGTAAATTAAAGAATGGAGTAATTTGAAAGGGGGAAGTTGGTTATAGATTCATTTATTATTATTTACCAACGACAACACCAGTTCCATTATTTCCTCCGGGCAATGCCCACGCAGCTGGAGCCTCAATTTTTTCAATGTTCCATTCCTCTAAAGGCACAATCGCGCTATCATCAGGCACTTGGCTAATGGTAAGAATGCGTTCCTCAGTAATTTCGTGAACTTCTGGAAGCGCTGCCAATGAGTTGACGAGCTCAACACTGGCTCCTTTCACGTACAACTCGTTGCTAATCCAAAATTGCTTGAAACTGACTGTGCGAGTCTTCAAAAGCCCCAATGCATTCTTTTGAGTTGATTTAGCCAAACTTCTGAGGTTTTGAACAAGATGGGAGATTTTACTCGCACGATTTGCAAATTTCAAAATCTCAACGCGACGAAGTGCAGCCTTATTTCCACCTTGGAATGTAACAAAGATGTTGGCAGTCCCTTCCGATTTTAGGGTCCGAGCTAAACTTTCTTCAACTTTTGTGCTAGGGGCAGCCAAAGCTAAGCCCACGAGGGCTAAAATTAAAGCGTTTCGGATCATTTTAAATTTTATCTTTTGTTTTTCAAGGTTTTCAAACATCGAAATGATGAAGTTTTGCAAAGTGTAAGTCCTTTTATACCATGTTTTTAACAATATCAGAGGATTATCAATCAATCGCTCCTTTTTCACGCGTCATTGCTATCAACATTTTTAACTCTTCACTATTGTTTTGTACCTGAACACTGTGAGTAAATATACATTCAATTTATGATAACTTTTTGCTCGTTCCCTGAATTTTGTACATGCGTTGACGAACAGTAGATAATCGCGGAGCTCGAGTTTGATCTAATTTAATGTGATCATTGATCATGGTCAGCGTTAATAAATTTTCTCAGATTACAAATCGGATCAGTATTGGATGGGAAGGTTTATTATCAGTCAATATAAATCGAGTTGACACTCTCGGCCTTGCCTTTCATAGCAATTTAGTCCTTAAAATTTGCCATGCTGGTCGAATTGTAAAAACACTTAATTTAACCAAAAGTTTATTGATAAGGTTTCCGATAAATATTTGTTTGCTTTTAGGCATCACGAATTATTAAATTAACTCTCGGCAGTATGTAATGATAGTTTAGCTAGTTTCTGAAGAAGAAAATAATGTGCTCTCAAAAATATAAATTTAAATATCAAACAACCGTTTGCACAACTAGTAAAAATGTAAGTATGATGCAAATAAATCATGACAGTATAAAAAGTTGCTGTAAAAGTTGATTGTATCATTTATTATTTACAAAATATGCACATGGTTAGCAGTATTGGTTAGTTATTCCCTTCAACCTGCATTATTATTTACATATATCTTTGATGGTTTAGGCGTTGATTGCTGCTTCAAGAGCTCGACGAACATTGATTCGTCCGTATCCCTGAAAAATATCAGTCACGATTAATTTGCTGTAAGCTGACGTATATGAGTCTACAAAATAGCATGCATTTTAGTTTCTTACATATTGGTTGTTTGGAAATTCGGTGGATGGAATGCCTCCACATTCTGCTCCAGTATCTTGCAAATCTCTATCTGCATTGTTTTGTAAGAGCTCCTTAACTTCAGCATAGGTTAGGTTGGGGTTCCTTGAAAGAAGGAGAGTAGCGGCTCCCTATAAACGTAAACTATTAATGCATTGTCGGATAGAACGTCTTAACAACTGGAATGTGACAACTTACTGCAACATGTGGAGCTGCCATAGATGTTCCAGAAATGGTTTCATAAGCAGAGTCGCTGGTTCCCCAGGCAGAGCGAATCAAAACTCCAGGGGCAGTAAGGTCAGGTTTGAGACGACCCTCAACGCTTGGTCCTGAAGAGGAAGACTCGGCAAGTGCGTCGGCCGAGGTTGTTGACCCAGCTTTAGAATAATAGACCAATTTAAACAATTATAGGATTTAAGGAAATTACAATCCTAAATATTATTAATGCATACCGGCAATAACTTCCTGGTCTCCGGGTGAGCTGGCTGTGCCGCAAGCTGCACCATTTCCAATAGCGAAAACTGGGACAATTCCTGCTTCCTTCCATGCGGAGATAATGGTATTGTAAAAGGTATTTCCTTGTCCACCTCCTGCTCCGAAAATTATGATTAAAATCTGAAATTGGAGGTTATACTGAAGTCTATCAGAATTATAAAGGAATTTGTAAATTACCCCAGGAGTTGGAAACAACTTGAGGTGCTTGACTGCAGTCCTCTGATTCTCCATCAGCAAGTGTTGGGCAAAGGACCCATTCTCCACATTGCTTCAATGCTTCTTCAGTACAGGTAACTACGTCACAACCACGGCAAGCAACCCATTGAGCTCCTGGTGCCACGCCTGATAAAAATAAAAGGGAGAACACTTTCAATAAAAACCTGAGCATTGACTAGAAAATAACCCCCGTTTGGTTAGAATAAAAGTTTACCGATTCCACCAGCGCCAACTAAAGTTCCCATTACGTGGGTTCCGTGTCCGTTAGAGTCACTTGGAGAGCTTGAACCACTATAAAGTATATGTAAAATCCCTTTATTATGTTTTGAATAGGCTTTCAAGACATTATTTATGAGTAAAATGTGTGTACAGCTTTACTTACTCGATGGGATCAAACCAACCGTAGCTTTCACGAAAGTTTCCACGAAGGGCTTCATGGGTTGCTCTCACTCCAGTATCAATGTTAGCTAATGAATTCAAATGAAGAATTGTTTGTAATTTGTTTCCATATAATGAAGTTAGGTACGATTTGCCCCAAAAACTTACCTACGACAACACCGTCTCCATTATTTCCTCCAGGAAGTGCCCATGCTTCAGTAGCCTCAACCTTTTCAATATTCCATTCTTCATTTGGCACGATTGCTCCAGTAGCCAGAGTCTCAACGGTGATAATAAGTTCCTCGCGGATTTCCTGGACTTCTGCAAGAGCTGCCAAAGAGTTGATAAGTTCAACAGTTGCTCCCTTGACGTACAATTCGTTGCTAGCCCAGAATTGTCTGAATCCGGCAGAACGAGCCTTCAGCAAACTCAGAGCGTTCTTTTGGGATACTGCAGTCAAAGATTTGAGGTTCTGTACAAGATGGGTCACTTTATCGGCACGGGTTTCGAAGTTCAAGGCAGCAACTTGGCTAAGAGCAGCATTGTTTCCACCCTGGAATGTAACAAAAATGTTGGCAGTCCCTTGAGACTTCAAGGTTTGAGCTAATCCTTCCTCAACTTTTGTGCTTGGGGCAGCTAATGCCAAACCCACGAGGGCCAAAACTACGGCGTTGCGGAGCATTTTTAGGAGTTAATTGAAACTTTCTTGGGAAACTGTTTTGTGACTAAAATGGTTGTTGACTGTTTGAGAGTTGAATGATGATTAAAACGAGACGCGGCTGCCCTTTTTATACTCAAAAGTGCGTCTAGTAAACGTTTGTTCTAGTTTGATTGTACGAACATCCATTTTAACATTACTGTTTATATCAACATCATGCAATTGCATTGATACTTACAACTTATGATTCTGCAGTAATATATACTGTCAACAACCGTCTGTAATATATAAATATGATTGTAAACAATAATGAAAGACAGTTGAATATATGCTAAATTGAAACTTGGAAAATCCACTCCAAAGAGAGTCGTCATTTTTGTGGGTTTTATGTTTATTTTTATTTCATTAAAAGGGATTAACGTAGCAATGAATATACTGTACGGTACTAACAGTATGTACCTATGCATCTTATCAGTCACACAAAGTTATGAGTGGATTTGATACGATTTGTTGTTAATACATGAGATATTAAAATTACACAAAATTCCAAGCTTATGGCACGCGTCCACTGAAGTTCATTTCGTCTTTGGAATGGCCCATGTTTGATTAATGCTGGAAGAGTAAATTAAATTGTATCCACTTCAAGCTGCAGTATTTTTAGCAATCGTCATTACGATAATCGCTTACTGGCTTATCCTCTTAATATGGGGAAAAACTGCAAGGAAATACCACGGTATGGGGCATCAAGCTCCGATCTACTATTTTCATGTATACAAACAATGAATACAAAGTTGCAAACAACGGGAATACCTTGATACTGTCATGTCACGATCAGCAAATGTCAGCAACGCATGAAAAAACAACATCAACACCGAAATAAAGTTTATTTCTTGGAAATTGATTGTGGAAATTAGTTAACTGTTCTTTTTAATGAGTAAAATGGCACATTAAAATTTCAATGTATATTCTTCATCGATTGATGTTCTGGCGAATGACAACCTTCAGCTTTTACTCACTTTACTGGGATGCTATAATTTGTTTTGCATTGTTCCTTGAGCTTCTTTTCTAATTAAAAGTAGCAAACTCAATACCTGAAAGTTTAATGGGAAACAATTGACTGATGGTCACGTTTCCTTGCTCCATAGACCTGGAGATGGCAGAGTTTGGTATTCACAATGCCAAGAGCAAGATCATGAAACTTTCATGACGCGAAAGTACTCACTTTAATCATGATAAACCCTTCATAGACAGCCGTAATTACATATTATTACAACCGTTCTATTTGAAGAATTATAAATTTAGTAATGACTTGAAATACATTTGTATGGCAATAAGAATAGATCATGGGCACATAAAATGGACACACCTTTTCTTGGTACGACTAATGGTTTGCAGTTGTAAGGATAGTCCACTATCCAGTGAAGTCACGTTACTTCGATTCTAAGAATTTTAACTTGTAATGCGAGTACTTTACTGAATAGTGAAGTAGGATTAAATCGAACTTAATTAAGCCCAACTTCTAGTAAACCAAAATAATTTTCCGGTGAATTTAATAATGAAGTGTATTGTGCATAGAGCAGTTCACCTAAAGTCTGAGTGGTTTTAAATACTAGAGCAATTCTATTCATCAACGTGTTAATTGGGATCACGTTTCCAAACTCATTTGGTGCATTTGTTTCTATTAAAGACTGAAATGATAAGTGGAATTTTTAAAGCAATGTCCCTTTACCCTTGGAGTGTACTGTGTTCAGTTGTTGAAGTGGTTTGATTATTAATTCCAGGAATTTAACTACTCCTGACTACATGCGTAGAAAGAAAGACTCCAAAGCTGGTCACAAGTCGTTTTAGTCTCATGAAATTGTATTCAATATTGGAAGTCTCACAGTACCCCACTTGGGTTTCCACTTGGCAAATAGCAACTAGCGTTCTTATTGGATCGTATTCCTTTGTCGTATGTGTTACCTTTCTCTAATAATACCACGGTTGAATAATTTGGAGAATGCAAGGTTAAAACAGATAGTAAAGATGAAACGAAAATGCAGAATGGGACTCAAGATGAACTTCCTAGTCGGGTTGTAACTGAACAAAGGCGTGTGACAAGCCAACGGAGCACAATGGAGTATTCAAAGATTTGTATTGAATTTCGATCTCAAATTCCCAAAAGCTATGTGCTTACCTTACCAAAGTTTTGTAAAGGTTTGTGGCGTAACAGAGATTTATCCACTGATGAACTTTACATAACATAGTACAGTAACAGTGTTTACAACCTACGTAAGCTTAGTACTACTTTCCCTCTGGTACTTTTGTGACTTGCATAGAATTACTCCGATGCAAACCGTTTTTCTGAGAATTCATTCAATCCAGTCCTGAAATTTCTCATCAAGCGAATCTTCTCATTCAATTCGCTGATTTTAATCTATGAGACCTTTTGAATTCTGTTACAGCATTGATTTTGGTATCAAGTATAACGTTATCGAATTTAATAATCTCATATAATTTTGATAGATGACCTAGTCTGACTCCCTCTTACATAATTATCCCTGTAACATACATAATATAAACATCATGAATTGCTTCCTGATTCTAAATTACTAGTTTCATAAGTTTAGAATCCCAATTAACTTTCCTTGGGTCTCCTTCACAAAATAGATCCCTGAAAAAAACATCGTAAAAAACGTTATGAATGTTATGTCATACTCAGTTAATATAATGTCTAAAAATAAATCGACATGACACTTTGTGTGCGATGCAGCCAAACGCTAAAAAATTCATTCATTTGCGCACTTGTCAGTTCCCTTCAGTGAGTTTCTTATCGACGTATCAAAAATTGCTTCTAAATTTGAGTGAGGTTGCGCGAGCGTTACAAATATTTATTAATTGAAAAGTTAAATGTCTCCTCTGAAGAAAGAAAGCGTGTTACCTTGAACTTCCTCGTCATCACAATCTACATATATGCTTTCAAGTTTGAAAGCTCATGAGAAAGCTATCCTTTGAAAATTACATAACTGATGAAACGCCACCTATGCCACCATCCACTCTCAAAATAGAAAACGCTGGGATCTCTTTCTCTTGTGAAAGCAAACATGAAACGTATTTTGTCATTGTAAACAGGAAGGTTTAATGTGGCCTGTCAAAAAGCATCATCAACTTTAGTTAGATTCTAAACATGACTACTGTCCACGCTATGTCAGGTACAGTCAACGTTTTTAGCCGAAGAATGAAACAGTAGCAATTTGCAGTACAGCTACTATGTTAAACGAAGTGTAGTAAGGTTCATGTTTGACAAGACTGCAAATGTGTCCCTTATCCCTTACTTATTTATAGTTTTTGCCTGAAAACAAGCTTTCATTCAATTTCTCTTGCTTAAAAACTATGGCATATTTTATTGGAGTAAGCTTCCGGCTGAAATGAGTGGATGAAACAGAAGTCCATGAGCTGTAGATATTAACTGACATTCAGTTTACAATGCTCGCGTGTTACAAAACCTTAGGGTCACATTGTTAACACCTAATCGATTACTGGGAGAAAGATTAAATCCTTACATTGAAAAAATTGCATTCCAGTGAACTTACACACTGTTTATTGTCACTCCACTTCGTCGCTTCTGAATTGCAAACTGATCTGTGTGTCGGGTTCAAGGCTCAACTCATTGTGAATGAATAAATAAAGTTGAATTAGACTGTCGTTTCTTATAATGGTGTCATCAATCGCTCAACGCTATCATTACTTGAAACCTTGTGTGGTAAGATTTAAGCCCTTTGTCACTTTTGTCAGAAATATGAATCGTTTTCGTCAATTTGATTCAACGAGCAACACAACTGAAAGCATTCTAACGAAAGACATGTACCAACTGACAAGGTAATCCTTGTTGAAGAATGAAAAGTTCAAAAGCCGCTTGGAAAACTCATACAATGTTTGACGCATCGTTTTCCAAAGAATTTCGTGAGAAGCGTTTTGAGTGAACTGAACTAAGCTTTCAATCCTAAGCATTTTCTTTCTAAATGCTCCCATTTTTCTCCCAATGAAAAGTAAGCCGTAAAAAAATTGTATGTAGTCAAGAAGAAAAATTCACTTTTTCACGTCACCACAAATAGTCCCGAGATGATTTTTTTTTCGTGTTCGAAAATGAGTTTGGTAACTACAAAAAGACTTTTATGTTTTTGGGAGTTAAACAATAATTTTCATAGACAAAGAGACGATCATCCAGTATACTAATTTTTAAAGTACTGGCCTTTCCAGCCATCACCAACTGCGCTGATAGTGACAGTAAATTTATCCCCTGAGGAAAATTAATAGAATAAAAAATAGCCATTATGTGCATAGTAATTTTTGCATGTATGCATGCTGTATGATCTATTGAAATACTTCAAATTTGTATTTTAATGTATAATGCATCAATGAATTTGAACAAGCATTTTGTCGGAACTAAACTCTAGCTGCTAGATACACTGGAAGTTTTTACCGGTTATTGCCAATTAGGATGTGCGAAGTAACCATATTTTATACCGAAGTGAGAGAAGTTGAAGTTGAAAGTACTCAAGAAGTAGCTTTTACGTGTGAGATAGCCTACAAAAACTGCATGATTACCATCTGTTTCGATATGCTTACGCCATATTACTTTTGAAAGGGATTTAGGGGAAAATTATAATTCTCAAATGCACTGGCCTGGTATGAATTTTGTTGGAAATTCTTCAACAGTAAGTTTAAAGTCAGAGGAAAGGGATGTCGCTGCATAAAAATAAATCTTTGTTGGAATTCAACATTTATGAAAAATGTATTATATCACTGTATCCTTACATATATTATACTCTCAGAAGTTATATAAGTAAAAACCGCCTTTCTCAGTAAAGTATGTTAGGCTATTTCCTGTAAACAAGCAAGTTAGCAAATAAAGCACTTTACGTCAAAAACATCTTACAGGTCAGCTCGCCATCTCATCTAGCTAAAAATGTTGGCACGGGATAAGAATCTACGACAACAGGATGTCTACAATCTGCTGAATATGACAAGACACATTTCTGCAGAACCAGTTCGCTGATGTCAACAAACGGACGAGGGAGAGAACGCAGTTGCAAATACAAATCTATTTAACCACATGCTCCGTTGCCTATTTATTATTGCTGTCATGTCATTGTCCTGTCTTGTTGATTAACACGTCACGATAAGTGGTCTTTTAATATGGCGTTTTTGAAGGGATGCAAGCTTTGCTTGCAACTCTAGTTGCAACTTTGAAATCCGTCTGTTTTATGTGAGAATAACAGCGTACGTCAATAATATCTCACTTTCAAAATAATTTTTTTTATAAACACCTCATTTCTTGTCAAAGATCTTTCTCGTAGCTTATGCAATAATATATGGATTTTCAATCGTTTATGTACGGAAAGAACAAGTATTTTTAATGCTACCTCATAAAAAATTACTTATAAAATTATTAGTAATAAAACCTCGGGAGAAAGACTACGTCACTGGGAACAAATTCCTTCTCCAGAAAAACCATTACCGTATAGGAGCATGGCGGAATACGAAAATTTATCTGGAAGGAAAAATGGGGGATATTTTATAGATCTACATTGTATAATTTTACATGTAATGAGTTGGGAAGTAATCGGTGGTTTTATATTCATTTAATCATTGAATTTTTAAAACTGCTACTTTCACTCCAGGAATAGCATAAGCTTGATTTTGTTTTGTTGCCTAAACAGAACACTCGAAACGTTTCATCAAAAGGGAACGTTTTTCGTATACCAGAGGAGTGACTGGAATCCGGATCTGAAAGATTTATTTGATTGCTTTTATTCTAATGTTTAATTCCGGAGAAAATGTCATGATGTATGACTGTCTTAAGTAAAAGATTTGTACAGTCGAAAGTGTTCTGAAAATTCCAAAAAGCTCATGTATTATGTTTCAGCTTTCAACAGCTCCAAAGTAAAAGAGTTCTTGATCATGTTCGCGGAAAGGGTTTCAGTTTCATCTGACAGCAGCTTACAAAAGATGTTGTGAACTCTGTAGGATGCACTCTTAAACCATCTTTTAAACGTAAGGTTGTGTACTACTAGTAAATATAAAAGATTTCCCTATAGGTGAATCACAACATGGCTAATTAAGCAATAATAATATTTATGTTCTAGAGAATGTTGGTCATGAAGTATCTTTAAGTTATTGCTAGCTTCAAATCTTCTGATTTCGCCTGAAAGTAGTTACCCTACAGTATTTAGAACAGTTTAATATGTAGGCGTATTCAACAGAAGAACACTTGAAAGTTTCCACCACTGCATGCTCTTGGGTAGAATTACCTACCCCGTTAGGAATATTTTGATTAAATTAACCATTTTCCCTTCTACCACAGTACGGACACGTGCTAGACTTGTCTAGGAAATTGGATACAGCATATACTTTCGCAGGTGTCACTTACATGAATTATATGAACTATCATCATCATCATTTGTCCTAATTTTCCTTACAACGCTGATTCACTTTATCCTAAGACGTGTGTTAGCCATACAAACTTCGTCTAGAGCTTTCAATGCCCAGATGCCCACCAACAAAAGCGTCTATGATAAACGAACACAAAATTTGTTATTGTGTCTAACAATAACGAGTGTGTGCACCTTTTTTACTCCTACGCCAGTAAATTAAGCTATCATAAATCTGTACGTCCGAGTCGAGTTTTTCGAAAGATATTAAATTTCCTCATCTGAAACCTTCGATCCAGTATCTAGTTCATCTTCTTATCTTTATCAAATCCGGTTCAGTTTATTTGGCTATATGACCATTAGTAAGCGGTTGACTAAACCTCCTTTGTCTGCCTGTTCTTTGTCCACAACTATTATCTCCTTCAAATGGTAACGCTTAATGATTTTCAGATTTTGCCGTGATTGGAAGTAAACTATCAGTTTTTTTCTCAGGAGACTAGGTAGAATTAGCTTCTGGTTAGTAGCTCAAGGATGCTCCTCATGACTCACCACTTCGAACTAAACGGAAGACCCTAATACTACTTTCATTGTTAGCAGATTTGCTGTATTATATTGAATTCTCAAAAAATCTGTCGTTCATTATAAATTCATACACAAGTTCAGAACTACAAGCAGTAAGGTTTGCGATTTCTTTATACTTTTTATACACAATTACTATGAAAGTGAAAGCAGAGTTTTCTGCTGCATCAAATAAGGTATAACCCAAACAAACTAGCGAAAATTTGAAGAATTAAACACATCCAATCACATCTTCTAGCTCAACAATATCCTAATCCTGGACACTAATGCTAGTGTATGCTTCCGTTGTGAATATCATGCACATACAAATCTACGAGATGTATATTATGATCGTATAAATTGAGGTTGACGTGAAAAGTTTTAGAAAACTGAATCAGCTACCTACGCTGTACAAGTGATGCAGACTGCATGTGAATGTAAAGGTAATTTGTAAACTGGCATGTACAATGATACCCTAATTAAATTGTTCATAAAAGCCATTGACCAAGAGTTATTCGTAATCCGCTATTCAGGTGGGTGAATTCGAGGCAAATTCCGGAAATAAACTTTCCCGTGTACGAGATAATACGTTTTACTTTTACCTGCTGTTCATACAAAAGTAAGTGGAATCAATAGTCCCACAATTGAACCACAGGATGGAAATCGTCTACCTATGAAATTACCTCGAAATTACTTTACAAAATACCTTTGTCATTATGTAACCAAAAGTATTATTGTGTTGTTTGCACTGATGACGTTCCCGATGAAACGTGATGAAAGACCTGAGACGTCGTGCACACATGTGTATGAGAACGTGCGGATGGATACGCAATTGAAAACTGTCTGTTAAGTTTAGTTCATGCAACACATATAATGCAGTTATAAATTACAACTGAAACGAAATGGCATAACATTGAGGTGTTGTATTGTGTCAACAGTCAATTTTGATGAAATTGGGTGTCACGTTATCACATCACAGCACACCCCCAGGAAAAGCTTATATTTCTTTACCTCCTGGGTTTGAGTAAAGGCTAAATTCAGTTGTTGAAAGTACAATGAAAGTTTTGATATATAGAAATGAAGCAAATTAATAGGGCCACATTATAATTTGATATCAATTGTAATTAGGAGAAGCCCATGTGCTTCTTGAGAAAAACATCCGTAAAACAGACGGGCTCAAAAAGTCGTTTTCCACAATTCGAACTGAACAAAAAGTTGCTTTTATCAAAAGCAGTCGAAGCCATGATATACATATTATACTTTCCAATGAAACAAGCTCTTTACCTCATTCATGCAAATTAATAGGAAACCCCTACGTGCTAAACTTATCTAAAACAGCAGCAAAATTATGTCACAAATTGAAGCTGACTGAAACTACGAAACAGATATGTTTTTGGTGATTTGTTGAGCTTTCCTACAAACCAAACTCCTTCTATGCTTATTATGATTCTGCCTTTCTGCGAATTTCTGTTACCTCTTACTCTTTTCATGAGAAAAGTTCTAAGCTTTGATTATCTTTCAGATCAAGAAAACCAGTTTTCACAGAAACAGCTCGAGTACTGGTCGAGGTTTCTGGATAAATATTATGTGTGTAGGAAGAGATGGGAAGGCTTCTAATTGCTCACAGAATTCACGTAATTACACGGGTACGACTTGTCTTGAAATTGTGTCTAGTTTTCCTCTAAAAATTGGCTGAAATAATTATGTTTCTCCATGAAACTCCCTTAGGATGACATTCCGGATATTATGAAATAAGTCTCACAAGTACACTTTCTACTTAATGAGTGAGTTAATAACTACTACGGAGCGTGGTCGGCCAAGGCTTTCATGGAAGCTCTTGTCACGTCACGGACACACATGTTACATTTGGAACTAATTTTGTTGGCAAGTCATAAAATTGCCATCTTACGTAATGTTGAGTGGATAAATTCAATAAATTCACACAAATATAGTACATTAGCGTTCCATCGCTATTTGAATACAGAAATAAGTACGAGTTTTTGAAAAACTTAGTTTTTTAAAATGTGGGTTATCTCACAAGCTCAGTAAATAGACAGTTGTCGCAATTTATCTATGCTCGGTATTTTGTGTTATTATGTTTATATGAAATTAGATTCTGTGTGTGATATGGAGAAATAAAACATTTTAGCCCATCTTATATAAAATCGTACTTTGTCGTCTCGTCGTCATCTACATTCGTCAGGCGGCTCAAGATGCGCTATGAAAAGAATGGGGGAGTAACCAACTATATAATTTGCGTCGAGACAAGTAAACAAAAATAAACTAGACATTCTTCAAAGATAAGATAGTAATAATGACAATCACGTTTCTTTCAACGTGATAATATTTAGTTGTAGTTACTTGCGACACAAGGTTTGTGTCCTAAGAAGCTTAACGAGTAAATCTGTCCGCTCCAGAAAAATCACAGTTTCTGTATGGTGACTACCGCCTTTTTCTATGAGATTTTACTAGGAATCGCTTTATTTTTCGAACAAATGATATCTTTCAGCGTATAGCAAGCTACTGTGTTATGTTACATTATATAAACGTGTTTTAGAAGCATTAGTAGGTTTATCTATACATGCTGTTATTATTTTTTTACTAGCTAATTGTTAGACTAGACTGTACAAGAACGATGGCAGGATACACAAAAAGGCGTTTTATATAGTATAATTTACTAGTTGAAAAGCTGATAGACAAACGTCATCGCTCTCGTCTACAGCTCCCTACGCATTTTGCTGGTTGAAGAATTGCTAATTTAAATTAGAAGAGTCTGCGATGCGAAAGATTAAATACCTAAAGTGTAATAATATATATTGTATAAATTACTATACACTACATCATTTTTTGTATTGCACATTTGCTTGAACCTTGCACCTTGCCACAATGGTTAATTAAAAAGCATTGCCGATATTGGAATGTAGCTAGTAGCTAGTCTCCTTTGATTAGGTACGTTCAACGCTGTATTTATCTGAATCCCGTTTCATAGGCTCCAGCGCGTCAAAAAGCTATATTAATATTATTATGTTACATGAATGGCACGATGGGGTGCAACATGTGGCATCAGTTCCATTCAAACGGTCACTATAAAGGAACCTATTATTATCCCGATTTGATAATCCCCTTCGCTGCCCACTTACAGTTGAACTAAATGTGTCAAAATCATGCGTCACACTTGTCGCTTTGTACTTATACGTGACAAGTCCATTTGGGAATAATGTAGCAAATACAATAAGCGTTCTCAGTCAACGAAGTCACATGTTTTTATTCCTCCTGTCGTGACTCCTGACTCTTTCAGAATTCTAATTCACGTGTTCATTTTTTTTGTATAGTCCGAATTGCTTATACGTACGTGGAGCGACTGGGTCCCAGTTCGGATTATGAAAGGACAAGAAATGTTTCCAGGCAGGAATACTATTAGTATTATACTAACATGCATCGACATTTGCCATGGTCTTTCGAGTCATTTTCAGTTGAGGTAACATTTGACACTACAAATGGCTGAACTTGTTTGTCAAGAATGTTATGCAACATCCATCTTTGCATTACCATTAATATTATGAATTATATACAAATTTCATAAAGGGGCAAATAAAATCTCCATTTTCGATGTATGAAGAGTATGAACTTATAAATGTAAACTATGTGGCGTACTTTGCCACAACGTGCTTCGCAAAGGGCGATGATAGATATTGAAAATACATAATTTTGCATTTTGTAAATGAATGTCATTAGAAAACTTTAGCTGGTCCAATTTTGCGGTATATTCTTCAAAGGGAAAAAATTCTCGCCTGGGATTTTGTACCAACAACAATCAATTGGTAATTAATGTGCTCCATCTTCATCCTGTAATATAAGTGTCACAGTGAACCACCATTGTTTCTCGCTGCATCAATCTTTTTTGCCATCAAGGAGTCAATTACAGCAACAAGGAAAGAAATGGAATTGTCTCCACCTTGTAGATTAGACGCTCCTTCCACTGTTGAAAAAATTCGACTTGCTTGTGAAGATGAGAAAGTAGCAAGAGTGAAAGCAGTAATGGAGGAAACGGAAGGAAATAAAGGAAACAGTGACTAGGCAAATTTAGAAGCTTTTCCGACTGTTAAAAAACGTAAGTTCAAGAAAGGAAAAATTTTAATAGTAGGCAGCTGGAAATCCAGAATATTTTGCTACGTCGAACGAAAGTTTAAAAAATGTTGTAACATTACACATCACTTCCCTCAGTTTACCAACTCTTATATAGTCTACCAGTATTCCTATCTAACCACCGTCACATGTACTGAAGTAGCACGAGGCACTATGTAGGTATACCAGGAAAAAAGAAAATCCACTTTGGATACGAAATGAATTCATTAAGTGATAACTTTCATGTAACTTCCATCCAAAGTAATTTCATCATTTTCATGTCACAACAAGTTGGTCACGTTGCGGGTAGTACACACAACATACTTACAATTAGATTAAAAAGTGAAGTGAATCTCTAAGGCAGAGTAAAAAAGGTTGCAACCTACGAAAGCATTTTGTGGAAGTATCTTACAAATGTGGACTCTGGTTAGCCATCCATAAAGTCAACAGGACCACAAAAAAGAATCAGACCATTTCATTATGAAAGAGTCTCGTGTGTGATCACCGAATGAAACTGTTTCTGACGTATGGATCAAGGATTTATTGGGCAACAATCCTTTTGTCGTCAGTGAAGCATGAAAAACTTTATGGCTTACATTGGTACGCCAGGAAGCCTTTAAAATGGACACTTGCACGTGTTGTGGTATGAGTTCTTCTATCCTAAGTGTAGTTGGAGCTCACGTGTAACAATGTTGAGCATTTTAAAAGGTGATAATGACAAGTACGACTCACGAATATGACCCTGCATTCAAATGCAGCTTAAATAGTATTTCTGCGTCTTTAAAAAGATTATTTGTCTGAAGTGCCCCATGCCGGTTTTGAATCGTTTTGCATAAATATTGAACTTTGAATGCTGCCTACATTGAAAATTACATGGTTTTCAAAGTAAAAAATGTGCAACAAGATATGCATTTTTATTTCGAATCATCGGGATCATACATTATAACTCAGAAATGCATTCGGTTGGTATTTTGATCAGTCAGTGTAATTTTGGAATTTCCACTGTGGAGAGCATACTTTCGTGAACTTTTATGGTATTACGTGCCGATTCATGCAATAAAATGAAATTATAGACTCCTTTATTTGCATTGGAAGAATCTCACGTTCTTCCAGCACAGTGCTGTGTACTCTGCACATGTTTCTCTTCCTCATCGTGTGAACACATTGACATTAACTGCAGCATTCAGTCTAACAACTTTATATAAATCCCAGTAGACGAGGATGCTGACGATATGCACGATAAATCCTAATGGAAGATTACATTAAGCGAAAAAAGGAGCAATTGAGAGCAGTTAACCATTCCAAACCGGATTACATTTTCCACTTCATACAGTATTCCTCACCACAAGTTATAGAGATGAACAGGAAATCATTTGGCGAAGCATTGTTTCACCGCAACACAAAGTTGTTAACTAAAGTATTTTATCCTGGATTCCCCGTACGTATTAAAGGCTGAATTCGAATTCAAATCATGTTTCTCGTTTTAGGGAGGCTATTTTGAGGTTTCAAAGTACACCAATTATGCGCCTAACAACTTAATCATGAGCATTATCATTGCATATTATGCATGTCTGACAACTCTTCGTGTCATTTCTGACCTTTCAAACGTATTTTATCCGCAGTTTACATATTTTTCGGTACAATGTTGAAATCCGCTTCAGGGAGAGTGCTAAATAAATATTATGTAGAACTTCCCAACTAAATGCTTTACATATATTTACAATATCAATTCTCAGTATTTTAATTTAATTGAAACCAGCATTGCTGAGAACGCCACCGGCTTATTTTACATCTAGACCGGTTCAGCATTCAAGATTTATTAAAGAAGTCCGATTTTCTCGAATTTTCATAAAATGTGTATCCTATTCAACGACGAAGTTTTGAAATACTAAAGAATTTGTTAAATTAAGGAAGGACAAAGTTACTTTAAAACCGTTTCAAATCCCTCATCTTACCATTCACGTTATTTAATTTTGCAGAAGGCAGAAAATCCTTTCGGAAAAACCATTAGAAAAGTTCAAAAGAATCTGTACCAAAGAGCGTATTGAGCCTCCTGGCGTACTAAATGCGCTAAACTTTTAACTGAAGAGTAGCTTTTTAGAAGAATGTTTGATCCCGTTTTTGTTGCAGGTTTTCATTCGTATAATTCCTGTTAACGAATTCCCGTAAAGAAAGTGGCTTTCAACAATTTTTACTTTACAAACATTTGAGTTGAGATAATGTGGAGGACCTGCTGCTCTCCATAAATACATAATAGCTTTTAACTTGGCATGTGAAAGAGGATTTCTTAGATTGTCACGGATGAATAGGTGCTCTCTCAAGGTAGATAAATGAAAACAAGCAGTGAGCTGTTTCCTAGAGTTAAATCCTGAAGGCTTCTTTTCGTACATCTTTTTTGAGATCTGCAAAGATTTCTTTGTCTGCTTTATTCTTCTTCTTTTTCGGCATCCTTACGGTATTGTGGAACAAAGGTGTGAAACGGTGCTCGGGGTGGTGTCATTCAAGATGAGAGCAAGGTTCTCGGAAATGTTTGTTGAGAATTTCACAACAGTTCATAATCGTTCTTTGTCACAAAATGTTACATTTGAAAATGAAACTGAAGAGTCCTTTGGGAGGGTTGAGAAAAGAAGTACTAAAAAGGAAAAGAGTGAATAAACCAGTTCCCTGAAGGTACTCCATAGGAATTATGTAAAATGGATGAGTGTTCTGCAACAGTACTTATGCAGCCGATGCAAAGGTGCGGTTGCATTATTACGTGTCATTTGCAGTGCGTTAGAGGATTCATAATGTAAATATTTTAAGCCGATTACAATACAGACCCGCTGAATCAAATTCTCACCGAAAGGTAGTCATTAGTAGTCAATTCGTCGTCATTTTCAATTCAATGGATTATTTTATTTTTTATTACAGATTTTTTGAAGAAATATTTCACATCTAAACAGATGTATGAATTTGTATAATTTAAACATTCTTCAACATAATTTTTCACCCTGGTCATTTTTCTCCATGCTATCACATTGCTTTCACTTTCACCACATCATTGGAAAATATTTAATGAGACATTGAAGAGCAACTATTGAAAATACATTTTGATTATTGAATAAAAATACTATGCATAATATTAAGAACCTGTCCTTATATACTTCTACTTTTTTGATAAAATGGATATATGTATGAAGTTCGAATTAAATTTATTGATCATGAGTGATCTTACCAGCTCAATATCAGTCAACCTGAATATGGTCACTAGATGCCTTTATGTAATTGTTGCGATTCCTTTTATTCAGTCTTTCTTATACCATGTGCATTTTTATAGCCAGAACCAGCATTCTCTCACAGCTTCGTAAAAATTGATGCCTTTTAAGTCATTTTACATAGTAGTACACTATAATTTCTTGCTTCATTGGCTGGAAAACAGCTTCTCCGTTTTACTCTTTTCATCTTCCCCATATCTATGGAGTGGAAATACTATTGTCTATGCTATTTTCTCGTTAAATGAGAACTTTATTTTTAGACTAGATTACAAGACTACAAATTGTTCCATATTTTTCAAGATAAATTGGGATAATAAGAAATGTAATCCCATAGGCCGTATCGCGTGCATTTACTGTATAATTTACTGCACCATGTAGAAACGTATACAAGCGTGAGTATAGATGAATAGAACCAGAACACATCTCGAATAATAAAGTGCTGATGTGATCATGCAATAACAAGAACATCGCGCAACACTGAATATGAAAAATAGCTACTTATTTCGAACTTCCCGAGCATCGATTTTCAATTCATGGAGTTTTAATATCTGACAAGGATATTGCTAACTTTTACAAAAAATTGCTTGAATCGATTTTTTATTCGTTTGTTTGTTGGCTTCCTTGAAGTCATATATTGTTTCCTATTTTTAAATCAAGTCATTCGTACATAATATGCCATTTTCGTTTGATCATCAAAGCATTTTTTTCAATAAAACTTTTATGTGTGACTTTTACTCTTTAACAATACGAGTAAATTCTTTGTGCTACACATAAAAAGTTTTGCGTCACAGTTCTAGTAAGCTATCTATAACGTAGCGTGTTTGATATCCTATTCACTATGAAAATGTATGATAAATGCTCGTTTTTCACTAAACTTTACACTCAATTTTCATAGTAGAAGAAATTAAAGTCAATTAATTTGACACATGAGAAATTATTTAGTTTTTGTTCAGTCAGTCTGAAAATTAGTTAATTTACCAAACTATTCAAAGCTCACGTTGAGCATTCTATTTTAGTTTTTATTACTAATAAGCTATTACCTTTCCATTACCTTTCATGTTTACACGTGTTCCACCTTACAGTTCTTTTGGAATGTGGGGAATGAAACAGGACATAATTTTCTGGAGGGTGGAACTCCATTTATTATTGTAATTACGCGTGAGTTGTTGGCATATACCTCACCGACTATAACAATGCTGAGGTCTTGAGTACTTCGCTGTACACTTGGGTTAATGGAATTTAGCACATTTGCAGTAAAGTTGTTCTGCTTATCTGCCTCCTGATCAAGATGAGTTTGAGAAGGAACAGGCTGTTCATCCTGCTTTGGATATGAAGTAGCGTGATTTGGAGTAAGATTATTGTAGGAGTTAGTTGCAGTAGTCGTTGTGGGCTGTCTTGTGAGTAACGATGAATTTCTAGAATAGCCTGGTGACACTTTCATGCTGGTGTTAGCAGTGTTGCCGTTCGTATTTTGAGATGACGGTCCCCTCCTGGTGATTGAGCTTTTACCTGTTGTGACTTTCGAGTAGGAACGAATCCAGTAGCGGCACAGCGATGTGAAGTCTTCCCTGTATCTGACCGTGAAAAAGATGTAGATGAAGGGGTTGTAGGCGATGGAGGATTTTGCCAAAATAACTGGAAGTGGAGTAGCCCACATTGGAAGCATCACTTCGCCCCGGAAACTTGCCCAAAGTGAAACAACGGTATAAGGGCCCCAACCAATGATAAATCCCAGAGATACTAGTGCGCTAATCTGTTTTTAGATAAAATTAGAACAAACAGGATGATGATTAATGACTTTCGAATGTCCTTTATGGGGAAAAGGCAGCTGAAAGAGAAAGTAAACGTTTTTGATCAATTTTGGCTGGAGACACGTGAGTAAAAAATGTGTATAGGACATCTATCTTATTTTTTTATGCTGACCGTATGGATCCTGTAATTAACTTGAAAAGGAAAAAATTCTACCTCTAAGTGGAATGTGACAGACAGGAATTAAGGAGAGATTCAATGCACTTAAGGTAGGTACACGTGAGCCGGATTCACACTACAGCATCATAAGATGATGAAATGCCCTTTCGATTAGAAAACTTTTTCTTTTGAACACTGGTAAGAACAAATTAGAGAAGGGTGGTGCGTCAATTTGCATTATTTGTTAATAATTGCGAAAGGTCAGAGTCAAGCTGAGATCACGATACTATGAGCTTGAATGCTTAGCTAATAAACCCGTGAACAAGACGTTACAAACGCATGAGTGATGAAATGAATTCATTTCTCTCAAACGTGGCTATAAAACGTGTTCATAATATTGATGGGTTTGATATTCATCTCTTCGGCAGTAACTTTTTTCAATTACTTTCACGCTGATTATTGCAAAATGAAATGAATCGGCCGATGGTTGCTCCTTGAATTTTATCTGGTATAACTACGTATAACTATGAATAGTTAAAAATAATAATTTACTTACCCAAGTGAGTTGAATGTCAGAGACTCGCATATTCTTTTTCTGGACTCCATTGTTTCTCACCAAAGCATCAGACTGCCTAACCAACAGGATGATTCGACAATAGCAAAACATGACGAGGAGTAATGGCAAAAACACACAAAAGATGGACACCAGTATAATGTAAAGTCGGCTTGCTGAAATAGAAATATAATAATGGGACATTTACACAAGAGTCTACTTTCAATAATTAATTAGCTTGATGGCAAACTAAAAATGACCAATGCGCAGAATGGAAAAAGCCGGAAGGCATTTTTATCTCTGTTTTTAATTATCATAATGACCGTTAGGTTTTGTAAGCTACTTTCATATGCCAGTTTCCTTCTGGTTGAAAAGAGACAGTCATTTTAGGTTGAGTCGCACTTGACATAAACATTCTCTAGTGAATTGATTACACAAATTACGTCTTTGCTCATTTTCCATATTTGCTCAAAACTAATAAAGGCTGAGTGCATAAGCGCTGTGTATTTATTTAAGATTATTACTTAACAGAACATATCTTTACCCAGAGGCAAATAGACTCTTTCACCTCAGCCTTGAAGGTACTTTCTTTTTGTTTTCTTTCTTCATATCTAGTTGGAGAAGATGTTTCATCTTGTGCATGATTGCGAAACACTTTGTTTATTCGTTTCTTACGAACTCAAAGTAATTACAGCAACTCCTACATTATTGCTTTATCATTTACTTATTTATTATATGAACGTTTGCGTAATGTTATCCTATCGCAAACTATAAACCTGAGCTTACAATTCACCCTTAGGAAAAATCAGCGGGATGAAATATGTAGTAAAATAGGTAGGCGGATAGCTTAATGTATCAATATTCATATTTACGTACCATTATCTCTGGCAACCCAGTCCAGTGTGCATGAGAGTCCATATGGTTCTGGTCCATAGCTTCCGAAGCCAATGAGTGGAGGAACAGACCAAATGAGGGCAAAAAAGTATCCCCACCCAATCGCTTTGTAGGATGTCCAACAAGTAATTCTATTCCCTGTTGTGAAATCAAGCACACATCTTTAAATATGTTTCTTTTGTTTTCCAGTGTTTCTCCAGGTAAATCGTAAATTAATCCAGTAAAGGTTAAAAATAGAGTTGCCGGAAAAGGAAATAAAAAGAAGCCATATTTCTTTAAAGCCATGTCACCACTAAACAACAAACATTTTTGAGAATCGGCATTGAAAATAGAAAGTAATATGAGACGTCTAGATCCAGTTATATTCAATCAGGTGAAAGTTTGGAGAAAACATACATAATATGGATTAGAACGATGGAGAAAGTACGCGAGAATAGAGGAGAAAGCAGCTTCAAAAAGATCTCGAAGAAACATATAAGCAGTGCTTCCGTATGAAATGATCTATTGTGGGCTCAAGTGTTGCTTTCCCACGAGAGGCCCACTTTTTCAAAATCGAATTTTTATTACAAGCTCAACTACTACAGATACTCTGTATATAACGACTAAAAATAAGAATAAGATACGTACCTCTGACAGGAGTACATGTTTTCCAGTAGCGAATTAGAGCAATAGTCGTGATCGAAAAGATGCTCGCCAGTCCCAGGAAGTAGCAAACAAATGCGTATAAGCTACAACCTATATATTTCATCAGCAAGATTGCGATTTCCAAAAAAAAACAGAAAAATTAAACATCATTTTTATTATATAAAAATTAAGCAGATTACAAGCTTATAGTTTAGAAACAAACCTAATTCTCCAAAATCCCAGCGATGCCTGAAGCTCGAAATTATCGTGAGTGGATAGCTGGCAAAAAATAGGAGGACATCCACAATGCCCAGATTTACCAGGAGTATTTCCGCAGGAGTAAGCCGCCTACGTCGACAATGAAACACGACGAGGATGCATCCATTCCCAACTAGAGAAAAGAGACCTGCATGTTGACAAAAAAGATGGATGTTGTAAACAAATTAATTCCTCTCACAAAACAAGACAAGTAGGTTATTATCTTGTCAGGTAGGAGTGACAGCGACAGAATATTTACGATTTCAAATGCGTCATTGTCGAAGGATTTTTGCAGATTCTTGTTATGCGCCATTTTTTATTTAGATTTATACTCTGTACAATCAGCTTGAAAATCATTATGCTGATTACTTTGAAATAATGATGCTTTCTCACCAATGAGCTATATAAAATTTGTGCAACTTAACATCGGATACTTTAAAACGTCCACACTCTAATTCCCCATTCTAAATGCTGAGGTTTCACCGCAACTTTATATTCCTCAAAAAGAGCAAACTGCCTGTGGCTTCACCAGCTTGTACTTTGCAATTTGTCTCTAAATCTCGTCTAGAATGATATAGGTAAACCAGCCAGAGGTTAACTTTTAAATGAAATTGCCTGGAATTCATGGAATGAGTTTGTTTGTGGTTGTAGACGAGAGACGTCTTGGAAATTGTAAAAGTAAAAACAACTTCTTTTACTACCTACATGCATGCATAGTAATGACTATGCAAAAGTTTTGTCTGAACAAGATCCTTCTAAAATGAGATGAGATTGAGACTTCCAGTCTAAAACAATTTCAGCTCAACTTTGTTTGTAGTTTTACTTCATGCATGATATAGATCAGATAAGTTAATAGGACTGATCTTATGAAACGTAAGCCTGAGAGTCTTGGGAGATTAAAATGGTATTCGAAGAATTTTCAAAAGATGAAGACACTTTAATATTAGGTATGACTTGAAAGTATTAAAGATAAACTGTTTAGCTTCAATTTCAAATAGAGTTAAGTGGATGTTTGTGATTTTATTATTTATGTATATACAAATGGGTACTTGGAATTATACATGCTTAATTATTGTTTAGAAACTCTTGTGTATTAAAATTTTCATTTTAGTAAAAGGTACAACAAATATTAGGATTATAGGTAATATTTTTAAGTGAGTGAATATAAAGTAATATTATGATGGGTTTACTGCACTTGACTGAATTTTCGTCGAATTGTCTAGTTGCAAACTTGCCTTAAAGAGTTTCTCATTTACCTATAGTGTACCTTGTTTTGAGAACCGAAAGTTCCAGAATAATGACTGCCCTTAATTCGAAAGAGAGGAGTCTCCTTGAAGTACTAGACCAGAGCTTCAAGAGTTGTTCTTGTACCCCATAACGTGACTTTTGTGCTCGTGTGTGTACTACACCAAAAAAGCTACGTGAAAGCTAATCATGAGAAGTTGAAGTAGGATGTATACGACGCACTGCTGTCAAGAGTAAACTGTTGCAATTATCCAAGTTAATTGGATACTCTAACAAGGTAAGAAACAAATTGTGTAGATTTTTAATGAGGCATATGAGAGCATTACAGCAAAACAAAACCCTTATTGCTTAATCTAAAATTAAGCGAAAAAGGGCAATTCTAGCATTCCCTTTCCCATTTTATTTGCAAACTTTAAACCTTCAACGGTGAAAGGCGAAGTTCATAGTTCATAGCACAAAGCTATTATAAGAAGTTGGCAGTTCAAGTAGGTGCATTTATCCGTCATTTATATAAAAGCAAGATTGTCAAACAGTGCTATTTAAGTATCTCTAATTTAAAATATGATTAACTATTAACTTATGCAATTTGTTGGTGAATGTTTAGCTTTGATATTGAATAGCGGGGCGTGAAACGAAGAAAATGTATGAAGGCGTGTTTATTGATTGTGAGTTGAAATGGATAGCGTCTATTAGATAATTCCCGATGGGGAAGTGTAGTGTTCCCTTTAAATTAACAAGGGTTTGTAGACATGCTAACACTTGACTGACAACCACATAATGATGATATTGTGATAGCAATTTGTATGAAATTATGCAATCTCTTGTGAAAATAACCAGCTTCTTTCATCTATCTACTTCTACTATGTGCCTTTTAAACGAATATGGTATGCAGGAAATGCCAAGGACCTTCGTAATTGACAAAGTAGAGGGAACAAGGTTAACCTTTGTTAGTACACGTAGGAAACTATGTCGCATCAGTCGCACAACAAAAGAAATGGCTCCGAACTGACGTCACCACAACCTTTGTACTCTTCTTTTAAGCAGATTCTAGATATGTATTGATGAAATTTTAATTATTTAGCTATTTATTTTATCAGCTTCATAATAATTATTCTACAACCATGACATACTTCCGGCTCTAACATGTTACGAATTCCAAATCCTGTTGGGTTTGATGAATATATGAACCAAAAGCTTTGGTACCAAACTAAATTAACCACTCCAATGTGGCCCTTAATTTCATGCCAAATATTTACTCCTGGATTTAAACTCTATATAATATAAATAAAAGATCCGTATTGACTGTAAGTCACTTACCAATAGCAGTCAACAAACTTCCGAACACAAAGTCCCCATTCCGTGATAACTTTGACTGGAAAATTCCCTCATTGTAATCCACAACGGAAGTGGGGTTTCCATTATAATTCCCATCAAATACCACAGACCCATTGCGAATACTCTCACTTTGCTTATGTTGGTCCCACATTGCCCCCATGTCAATGTCAATGATCCTGGCGGAAGTGAAAGTTCGTTTCTGATCATTGTTCAATTCCAACGGTACAAAACCATCAATCCCAACCCCATCTCCATTTTCCTCAGCACCAATGTCACTGTAACTTTCCTCAACACTGTACATATAGTCATTGGCCGTGACACAGGTTAACGACTCAAAAAGTTGGAAAGTCAACAAACACTTGAGAAACATTACTAAATAATTGTGTGACTTCATGGTTGAAGTGTAAATATTGACATGAAGTACTATTACACTTTAATTAACACTGTGCATTTCAGCATGAAATTTTTGCTGAATAAAAAGTTAATTTCAATTAGTGTAGATCACACTCGTCATTCAACAACTTGGAATGATTTCTCCTCTCACATATTATGGTAAAGAGTACAGATAATGGTGAATCAAAACAAGTACAAAGATGAACTCACAGAGTGAAAGGCAGAAAGCTACATCAAGCGCAACTCAAATTTACTCTCTGGCAGCTGAACTGCAAGTGAAAGCAGGAGAAAGTTGTCTCGCAACTTTTATACCGGTCGGGATGATGCTGAACATCCTTCTTGCTTTCAGGAGCAAGTTGCTAAACATATTATTTTTCAAGCAATTTATTTCTGCAAGGAGAGATTCTGTTATGCACTAACACTTCTATGAACACTGGTTGTTGTTCCAAATGTTATATGGAAAGTGGATAGAAACCCTGCAGGAAAAAGATGCTGACTGTTGTTCAATGTTTCTCTTGCTTATAATAACATGTGCAATGTGGTTTGAGTCTGTCTCCAGGCTTCTTTATATAAGCCTAAGCTTATGTTGTTTGTGTCCCTCGGCTAATGTTGGATCAAATGACTCATATTTTATACCAACGCAGTTAGATTAAGTAAATAAGAAGGGTAATATGATATGATGTCGCTTCCGAATAAAATTATAAATGAAACGGAAAGCGATTACAAATACAGTAATGAGAAGTGGCATCCCGAAAGGAACGATGTTGTGCCATAAATTACATTATGCACCATGTAGAAACAATTATATGCATATCTATCAGATAGAGAAATGTTTTGGGAATGGGCATTATTTCGCCATTCCTGGATTGGCGGACTTAAAAAGAAAATGCTGATTGCTAAAACGAAATTTAGATACTCATTAGTCATTAGTATGTGGGTTGATTAATGCATAATGCAGATGTAGTAGTGCAGTCAGAAACTTATTTACATAGTTGATTATGTTGAAATTGTTACTTTTCGGTGTTTCCTGAAATGTATGTGTAACTTTAGGACTGGAAAAGGAAATCGCCACCTGCGTTTCCTACTCAGTTCTCTCATTTGTATTAATTGAAATTGAAAGTAGAAATAGAGTATGCGAAATAATTATATTTTTTCCCGGAATATCATTAGATCACGACGAGACAGACGACATAAAACAGAAAATCGTATCAGAATTTAACTTATGAACAGGAGTCTGGCAAAGTTTACAGAAAGTAGAAGAACTCATCCGGCTCCCATTGAAGTGTTTACTTCACTAGAGCAATCGATATAATGAAATTATGAGCAGGCCATGAGGCCAAGGCATCTGTTTGAAAGCATTGAGAATTTTAACGAAAATGGAAGAATTTTGAGGCAATAGTTTAAGTTATGAGAGGCGACGACATATCCTTATGCAAAATTATAGTGTACAAGCCAAATAATCATGACTGTTTTGGACCAGAAAGTGTGACCTCTGTATGTATCTAATATTAAGTACCTCTTCTGGAGGTTTGAAGACAGTTGGCGAGAAAAAATATATGAGTCTCAAAGTTCCCCATATTTTTACTGTAACAAGTAAATAGTAACGTCATTGTCACTGTGAATATCAAAATATCAACATTCCAGAATATTCAAGATGATTGGAAGCGACAGCAAGAGGTTCTATATTAGTATGCCTATGTTGTAAACAACCGGAATCTAATATTTGATGTAAATGTTTGGCATTTATACCAGTATACGTTTCGTAGACATTCTTTAGTTCTTTAGGTCGCAAAAAGAATTATAATCCTAATTGTGTAACGCTTTAACGACCTCCAGAAGTCCTCCAAATAAGCGTGGTAAACAATTTAAAATATTTAAAATTGTTTTTAAATGGAAACGCAAACAACTCCTTTCTTTGCCCCATTAGGAAATTTACCTAGGCTCAGCGGACGTCATCTTGTTTTCGTAACATTATAACTTGGCACCAGTTCAGATTAAAACTGCCGACCAAGCAAGGTTTCCTGACACTGCGATGGGAAATTCGACCTTTTGAGTCACGTTTCAATATTTTTTATTCACTCGTGACCAAAGTTGTGTATTCAAAAGGGGAGTTTACAGAAACAGTAACAGATTCTGGGAATGGGAACTCTACTAATAGTAAGCTACAAAATACTTGTAAACACAAGTATACACAGAAAGTAGCAAAAAGTTGTTGCATCGCTTCAAACGAAATTAACAGCTATAGGCAAAATATGCTCTTTGTTTATTTATTTCATCGTTAATTATTAACACGGGAAATGTTATTCCCAAGCCTGATCTCCGGAGTTGTATAAACTCTGTACGAAACGTGCATTTGTGAATGTGGTTTGTTTTTCCCATTCATTTCACAAAGGTGTCCTAAGTACAGAGTCTAGAAATGCTTTTTCCAACAAACCATCCTTCCTGTTTTTCGCCACTGCACTTTAACTTGTGTATAGGTATGCAAATTGAGCGATATAACATAATAACATACCACATTGAATTAGGTTGTGCAATGAATAATAAATCATTTCACTTTCGCAACAAGTTGATCACGTTTCCTGGAATGTGAAGCTTAACGGGTGAAATAGTTTTTAAAAATGTTGAAATTTAGTAGTTAAAAGCATATAATAATTACATTGCAGTCCGTCATTGCATCCTTCCATGGAAGTACACGAGTCAAAATCAACTCAAGAATGAAAAGGCTAAAAACGCATTAATAAATTCTTATCGCATTCTTGCATACTTTCTGTCACGTGGTCATAACTTTCTTCGATTCCAATTCACGTGAAGAGGGCTCCATGGGGCATTAAAGCAAAAAATCATTCCATTTTCCTTTTCATCTTCTTGTATAAGCCTGAAAATTCCATTTGTTTACTTAGGTACGCTTTATATATAATCCCATAATACTGACAAAGACTTGAGTTAGTGTTTTAAGGCCCTTTCTTGACAGTACACGTTCTAGAAACTCACGTGTGCTAACCTTTTGTCCATTAGTATGCAACAACTTGCGAATTTTTTATGAGCAACACATCAGGTTTTATAAGATGGCATGGCACGACTATGAAATCCTTAAGGTATGGCAAACTGACGGTTTAGTGTTGAATGGAAGATTCAAGTGCAGACAAAATAAACGTTTTTGGGTAGGCATATCAGCACTCATATATTTGATAAAAAAGTTTTATTCTACATATAGATGATAATATCGAGTGGCTTTACAAATCGATTTAAGTATGGATATGTGAGATGAAATTATGTAAATACTACATGGGGTGCTTAACCGTTGATTGCTGCTTCAAGTGCTTTGCGAGCATTTACACGTCCGTGACCCTGAAAAATGATTGGTAAAACTATAATAATCTTTTCACGTTACGTATTAAGAGTGCTACTCAAAGTGTAGCTTCTTGTCGTTTCTCAGGTTGGAGTTGGACTTACATATTGGTTGTTTGGAAATTCGGTGGATGGAATGCCTCCACAGTTTGCTCCAGTATCCTGCAAATTCCTATCTGCATTGTTTTCTAAAAGCTCTTTAACTTGCGAATATGTCAAGTTTGGATTCATTGACAGAAGGAGGGCAGCAGCTCCCTAATTGTTTGATGAAAACGTTACTTTCTAGAGTACAATATTATTTACAGATGTTTTGAGCAATTAATTTATGTGAATCCACTTACAGCAACATGTGGAGTGGCCATGGATGTACCAGAAATGGTTTGGTAGGCTGTATCACTGGTACTCCAAGCAGATCTAATTAAATTACCGGGTGCACTAATATCAGGCTTCAGACGGCCTTCCAAACTTGGTCCAGCGGAAGAAGATCCAGAAATGACATCGCCCGACGTGGTTGAGCCAACTGCGTTTATTAATTAAATTTCCCCTTACGAGACAAGAACGGAAGTGCTAGGTAAAGATGTGTACTAATGAATATAAACGCACCAGCAATAATATCATCTTGGTCTGCAGGTGAGTTAGCTGAGCCACAGCTTGGACCACTATTGCCAATAGCAAAAACTGGGATGATTTCGGCAGACTTCCATGCAGAAATGATATCATTATAAAAGGCATTTCCTTGTCCACCTCCTATTCAGATAATTACGATACTTTGAAATCGGAAACATTGAAATCTAGAGATTATATAGGAATTTGCAAAATACCCCAGGAATTTGATACAACTTGTGGTGCTTGACTGCAGTCTTCTGATTCTCCATTGGCAAGCGTTGGACAAAGTACCCATTCTCCACATCGTTTCAATGCCTCTTCAGTACAGCTAAAGTCGCCACATCCACGACAAGCAACCCATTGAGCTCCTGGTGAGACTCCTATTCCGCCAGCCCCAACTAAAGTTCCCATTGTATGAGTTCCATGTCCATTTGCGTCACTTGGCAAGCTTGTTCCACTGAAATAGTAGGGAGTAGCATAAAATGAAACAAAAGAAAAAGTATAGTTGAGCTTCGTATTCAGCAGCTTCACTTACTCGTATGGATCAAACCATCCATAACGCTCACGGTAGTTGGCACGAAGGGCTTCGTGGGTGTACCTCACTCCAGTATCAATGTTGGCTGAAGGGAAAAAATCAGCAATTCATAACCAGATATTTTAAACATTGACATGAATCAAAGCTTCATGAAGGCTTACACACAACTACTCCAATTCCATTGTTTCCTCCGGGCAATGCCCATGCAGATGGAGCCTCAATTTTTTCAATGTTCCATTCTGCCAGTGGCACAATCTCTTCATCATCAGAGGGGACTGGTTCAAGTGTGATTATGAGTTCTTCACGAATTTCACGTACCTCTGGAAGAGCTGCCAATGAGTTGACGAGCTCAACACTGGCTCCCTTCACGTACAGCTCATTGCTAGCCCAGAACTGTCTGAAGCTGACTGTGCGGGTCGTTAAAAGTGCCAATGCATTCTTTTGAGTTGATTTAGCCAAATCTTTGAGGTTTTGAACAAGATGGGAGATTTTATTTGCACGATTTGCAAATTTCAAAACCTCAACACGACGAAGTGCAGCCTTATTTCCACCGGAGAATGTAACAAATATGTTGGCAGTCCCTTCCGATTTTAGGGTCCGAGCTAAGCTTTCCTCAACTTTTGTGCTGGGAGCAGCCAAAGCTAAACCCACGATGGCTAAAATTAAAGCTTTTTGGATCATTTTATGATTTTAATGAGTGGTTTGTATCTACGAATGCTCATAAATAGAATGGTAAGTAGGAACGCCGATATGGTATTTATATGGTACAAATTTTTGTAGTGTAATAGTAGTTGATAAATATGGAGTTCGATTAAGTATGTATGTTGTATAGTATGCCAATTTGATAAAGTTCATCATCATTCAAAATGGAAACTCCAGACATGAAGCAATGATCGTTATGGCTCATGATTGTAAATATATCAGCGATGAACTTGATAATGCCTCAGAATCCGTTGTCATTTGTATTATCACGATAATTTACATGCAAATGATCGCAGACAGTGTATTTCTAGGCATGCTTATCAGTCACGTCAAGAGTTATCGGCTTTTCTCACTAATCATGTTAAGCCTGTAAATTATGAGGATTTGGTGCATGAATATAGCTGACGTGTGGCTGTGTATAGTTTGTATCCACATTTTTATTGACTTAATTTCCTTTCCGGATTAATTTATTATTGGGGAGATCCCACAAGGAAATTCCAAATCTGCTATAAGCATGATTTGGAGCAGGCATAATCTGCGGGATCAGGATCAAGTTTCCGGAAGCACATTGTTCGATTCGCACATGACAATAAATGTGACCAGCAAGTTGGATGAATGGGGAAATCCTCCCACAACAATAAATTGTACTATCAGTATCATTCTTCATCAAACTTCCCACAGCTTCAATTCCTCCAGGCCAGCAGAAATTGATGGTTAGCAATTCTAATCTGAGAAACCTAAAATACTCCGTTAGTAAGCTGATTCTAGAGGCATTGAAGCTGCAACTTTTCTACGAACATTTAAGTCTCTTGTTGGCAACAACAGTCAAAATTTTCAGGACAATATTAGTTTCCATTTTGTTCGGGTTTGGCTGTTAGACTTCCACCTACAATTTGTATCAAGTCACGTTCTCGTAGCACATTTTAATTCACGTGTTTTAGTTCGTACCCGCAATTGACCGAGGAGTAATTGGATATTAATTCAAGTGGTATTTGTCTTCAAAATTCGTCGAAAGGAACGCCCATAACTTGGGTACAAAGAGCTACATTCATTTGCACGTACTTGAGGGCACGTTTTGAAATGGGGTTATTTTAACAATACAATTCTTCATCATCCCTTAAACTCTATATGGAACAAATTAGACGCGATTATGAACTCATTAACACAACTCAATATTCTACGAAGTTGCTAACGAATTGAGTTTCAAGTATTATCGTATTTCCAGAACAAACTGGGTGCAGTTGATTAAATCTTTGGAATTGAGAGAGCACGTTTTAAAATGGTTTAATAGTCAACCGTGTTAATGGTCATTATAATTATATACATTAATACAAGCTATTTATATAAACACGTGCATAAGACTTCTTTTAATAGTTATAAGTAGGTTTATAAGGCACAAATATTCATAATTCATTCATTATATTCTGCACACATAAAAGTTGTAGCCACAGTCACATTCCCTTGATTCATTCAGAGTTTGAAGAAAATTGAGATCGACTACAACCCTCATGTAAATCTCACCGCGACACTCATTCCCGTTATGATTCCCATAACAAGGAAGGCACTCCCCAAACTCGGAGTTTGGCTAAGCCACCGTCCGGATAGATGGTGACGCGAACGTGTGAAATGGGACCAATTTTTTCCAGTGATGAGCTAGAAAACGTGTGGTTTCTGTCGGGCTCCAGCTGAAAATCAAAACGAGATGTGTTTAAGCACGACAGGAATATAAAGTAAGCCCGTTTAACATGGTAAAGGTGAAGTAAACTGAAGGCATCCGAATTTTCGAGATTTTATCCGATTAAAGTTTAATTAGAATTTTACGAATTTAAGCCGTGTGTAGAATACATTCTAATTCATGAATGAACTACCTCTCAAGAGCTGTATTTACGTAATGTTCCAAATTAAGTTATTCTGACACTTCCTCAAATTCATAATTAAGTCGACCGTTTTTTGAATGTATAATGAGCTACATTAATGTTTCTCAGTGGCTTACATAACCCGTCTACCATAATTTCATCTGAGGTTCTAATTATCAAAGCAAACTCAACTCGGTTACATAATTTCCGCATTCTGATTTTTCCCTTTGGAGCTATCATCTTTTATTTAACAAAAGGGACCATGAAAGACTGTCCGAGAAAGTTGAGGAATGTTCCATGACATAAAATCTAGATAATTCTCGCTAGGATAAAATGAAACTTTAAATGAACTTGTAGGTAATACGAGGCCAAAGTGAAAAAAACTTTTCTTTCAAACATCCATCCCAATACGATTCCTTCATATCTGCTTTCAATTAGACTCCATTCGTAAAGGGAAATGTTTGCAACATTTTGTCACACGCTTCGATCAACTCATTTGAAGTTTAGTTACAAATCTAATTAGAAACTGCTAAAAGTGACTTTATTTGATCCGATCCCAAGTCAAAATGACGAGCTAACTTTTTTAAAGAAGAGATTATGTAACAAACTTTGATCTGGCTTACCATGGTCATGTTCAAAAGAGTTCTCCAAGGCGAGTTTTTCTGTTGTTCAAAGCCAGCACCAACGCAAGCCATTTCACCTTGAACTTGCTCGTCATCTTGGTTTACAAAGCAACCCTCAACTTTGCAGGCGTATGGGTAGTTCCCCTATGAAAAAACCACATTATTATTTCAAGATGCTGACAAACAACTAAATTCAGGAAAGAGTTGTTGATTTTCAGGCTTTAAAAGATAAAAGAACTAATTATGTTGACATCTTTTAAGCCTATAGAAAGAGATTAAAATGTGACGTAAAGTGAAAGCTTGGCATTGTGAATCATCAAATGAATCTAACTTTAGAAAAATCGATGGGAGGCAACAGACCACAAATCAGGAACGGAGAAATGTGGTAACCTTTCTATCAAGTGGAAACCGCATAGATTCGTGTTTTGTCAAGCACCCTTTACTAATTGCAAGTCTCCCTTTTTGACACGACCAGATAGACCAGTCGATGACAGCAACAAAGTGAAAAAACCAACCCACATTGCAGTAACTATGAATAGGGAAGCTTCTATTTCGGGAGTGCCATTGTCATTCATGTTTGAATGGTACAACTTCAATTTGGAAAGGTTTTTTAATTACTCACTTTGAAAGCTGCAGTGTCCACATCAACGCGATAAACCGCGCCCGGTACACCAAGTCGGAAGGCTGCCCATTCAAACCCATACATATCCAGGTTTCCGTTGTCATCCTCTATAAACACAGAAACGAGATGTAAATATACTCGTACTATTACATATAAAAGGTATAGATAGTCATGTAACTCTTGTGAGGTAACAAGGAAAAGAGGGAACAAATGCTATTTATGACGACAACTACGCGGAAAGCTTGCATTCATCTCTTTCGGCTATCAATTAGTTCATCTAATTGGAGGCTCGTGGAACCATCTTAGAAATAGATGTACGTAGCAGAGATATGTATCATTTTCCACCGGTTATTTAAAGTACATGGCCAGTAGACAGTAAATCTATTCTTATGAAGCTGGAATGTTTCATAATGGACGAATAATATAGCGGCGTATTGTCAGATGGTAAATATTCATGTCAGAATCTTGCCAGTAGGTTATAATTTTACATAACGGATAATTGAATTTACCCTGGGCTTTATAAAATTAGTTGATTGAATTAACCGGCAAAATACAGGTACAACGTTCGATCAGAATATACAGCACTTTCACCACGTAAATCATTGCTCGTAAATGTTATAAAAATGTTTAGAAATATTTTTGAAAGTACTTTCTCCCATCCCAATTTCTGAAGCGCAAATATTTTCGCACTGTTATTGAAAAAGTTTTTCCCTACATAACTCCGTTCTAGCTTTTTGACAATTAACTTCAAAAATTTTACTCCTACAATCTGCAGTGTTTATATTCATGAACATGACATAACAACAGTTTTACATAGTTGAACTTGGAATTATCTGGTTTTCTAACGTGTTAGGGACAATGAATGTACTCAGATCTCCCACAACTTAATGCTCGGTGGAAAATTCCCTACAAGCTTTTGCTCTTATCCAATCGAAAAGTCGTTACGCGTGTGACCAAAGTAAACAAGCTATAACATTCCCAAACTTTAGTAATTGTGTTTCTAGGAATGATGAATATGAATGCGTGACTCAACAAACTTTACTTTTTTATCCTCGAGACATTCATCCATCATGCAGGCGTCCAACAAGCTTCCTGTTTACTTGCTAAAACTTGATGCTTCTAACTTAAACTTAATAGATAGAAGCATATTGTCAAACTAATTGAAAAAAGTGAAAGTGGTGACTTCATGCACACCCTAAGTTTGAATTTCTGCGTAGTTCAACTCAAATTTCACAAGACCCTACCGATCATCTTCTCCTATAAAATATTTAATACTGAAAAAAGAGATCCAAAAGCCAACCGAGCAAGGACAAAGTGATTTTTCAATTTTGGCATGTATTGGGATTTCTAACTCAAGAACGTTTTCGAACAAGAAGTGGAAACTAGATTAGAAACTAGGTGCATGCATTTATAGCCCAAGTTTATTTTTTATTTTTACCAGCAAGAGCCTCCGGTCTTTGAAGTTTCCTTGCTGTTTCCCAGCCGTCACTAATGTTCCTCGTTTTACCATCCAGAATCAAATTACGTGGATGCCCATAATGAGCATCTGAGAGTCCGATGCAGTAACCACCGTTTTTCATTGCCACGAGGTCTACGAAACCGTTCTGGAAATAACAAAATATGTGTGAAATATAGAAGCTGAACGAAAAACAGACAATACTCATCAGAATCAGTAATGGAAAATACTTTGAGTTAATATGATCTCTTCCCACACGGCTGTGTCTTGTTTAGAAATATGGCGTAATATATAGGTATCCTAATCATTAGATTCGAAAGTTATATCTACAACGTAATTTCTCACACAGTGGTGGATCTCATAAACAAAGCCATGTCCTTGATACAGGATAGTTTTTCATGGGTAACTGGGTATGTCAGTGAAATTGAATCTGTTGAGGAAAATCTTATGATGGAATGACAATGACGAAGGTGTAAACAGGCTCAGCAAATGAGCTAAATGTAATGGGAAAACGGATTCAACCTTCCTCAGCCTTCGCTTCTGATCTTTCTACTGCGTTTCCAACTCATTATAAAATGCATTAAAGAAGCCCATGAAATTTCAGCTCAATGCGAACACCATTTTTCTCATCTTGTTACGTGAAAGTTGGATTGTTCTTCCAGCTTCTGGCATAGAACATTCTGGAAACGGAGAAGCAAACTGCATGCAAAATTTAATCATAAAACAGAAGCAACGGCGCATTTCACTGAGTGGTTTCTTAAAAATATTGAATATGGACCATTTCTTGTTTACATAACACATCAGTGTGGAAAGGCTTCTCATGGATGAATTGGATCCAAAGCTTTTTTTTATCTCCGTGTACACAAGTGTGCAGGTCGTAAAAATTTCACACCGAATCAGCCCACTCCCTTGTATATTATGTAAGCGTAAGCATGCTCACGTTTCAAAGCTCAAAATTTTCAATTTCTCAAAAATATTTCCTCCGTGCTAGCTTACCTGATCTGGTGAAATGCTCAAAATATCTTGAAGATTCTTTTCCACACGACCAAATATTCTGAACCTCGCCACTCCGCCATCGGGAAAGTAATTGAGTCGAACGTGAGTCCAAACTTCACGATTTTCAACGCTCATGTAGTTGTGACAGGTATCAGCGTATCCAGCTCCGAGTCTCGTTTTACCCACCAACGTCGTCCATTTCTGTTGTCCAGTGAAAAGATCCCAAGCAGAACCAAAAACATGTACATACTCGCATTTAATATTTAATTAATTGTGAACAAATTTCATCAAGGACATGCTTATATATGTAATAGACATTTTATTATACTCCACACTTTTTACGAGACATGAAAGGAGAGCCTACGTAATACTTGGCCTTTTCTCCAATTTATTTACTGCAAATGAAAAGGGAATTTACGGAATTTGCTAGAAATTTTTGTAAAGAAAGACGTGAGCTCCTAGCTTCTCCTTTCACTCTTTCGGGGAATCATGCAATTTTCTTTTTACTGTTATGAGATGTGTCTAAAAATGTTGGCTTAACTCACCTGAGCATTGATACGCTCAACCTTTTTCATATCCTCGGCAGATGCAGCTACTCCACGTACACCTTTCCGGGAGGGAATCCAATTCTCCTCTGAAAAAAGGAAAGGAATGGAAATATAGAAATGCATAGATGAATTGTGAGAAAAATATTAATATTGTTTTTTGTGCACGACAAAAAATGTCCTTGTCAAAGACACACTTATTACATTTTACACAAGGAACAAATTTGAATTGGGAAATGTAGCAACATAATTTAAAATTGTATAACACGTCGCCCGCCCAGGCTGTTGTTATGAATGCTTCATTTTTCTTTGAAAAGGAGGAATTTCACAATAACAAAGGATGAAAGGAAGAGAAAAAAACAAATGAATATTTGTTGAAGCGTCTGTGTGATTCGCAACAGCACAGCGTGGGTGAGAAAGAATTGTATAATTTTTTATTTGTTTTCTGCTAACCAGACTGAGACAATCGAGCCGCTTGGATGGATACGCAAGGCGTGAAGTTTCCGGTAAAGAAGGACGTATCGCATTCAAACCCATAAATTACTGACGGACACTCCAGCTTGATGAGACAATAGTCGTGGCCTGGAATCCTTTTCCTTCTCGTTTCCCAGCCGTCCATCCATTTTCCTTCGGGGGTGTAAACTCCCTCTTTCCACTCTGGCTCGGTGTCCTAATCATTCAAGTATGGTTTTATATGAAGAATACAAAAAAATTTATAATCCTTTATCTTTGTGAAAATGCTTAAACTGGTAGGTTTGATGGATGAAAATTAGTATAATTTTTAGGCAGAGTTCTAATTTCAGGTGGAGTAGAGTGGAGAGTCTTAACTAAAAAAATTTATAACATGATCCTTTTCTTTCTTTTATGGACAACATATGCTGCACGTCTCAAGTTTGTGCTAAGCTTCATTTATCGTTTGACTTGAAAAGTCAGATCTCTTTCTTGAGGGTAGACGTGTGCATGTATTTTTAATGGTAGATGAAGTAGCTAGAAGTCTCAACGTGTAGCATTTTTTGTAGATGTAAGGATTATTCTAGCCTTTCCCTTGAAACTCTGCCATCATTAAAACTTTCTCGTTTACAAGAGTATACGTAGAGCTAATTAATGGCCCCGAAAATTAATGATTACGGTAGAAAATGCAAAATGTTTATCGTTTACGTCACTCTTAAAAAACGCTGTTTTAAAACATGGGGTAAACTGGCTTACATCTTCCAAACTTAGCTTGCTTGTTAATTACACTACTCAAAAGTTTCTTCATGATGTCGTCGCAATTAAATAAATCGATAGTGATTAGTGCTTGCATAAGAGTACCTCATTTGAAGTGATATTCAAAGATTAAAAACAGAATTTTTTTTACCTTGAGGAGATTCTCAGCTTCCGCGAAAAAGTCATCAGTGGCAAAAAGAATGGTTGAGCCACGGCTAAGGTTATTCATTCGGGTGAACTGGAGAGAAGGGCAGCTTGAAACTTTTGTTGTAGGTCGAAATGCCATGTTGTTTTTTCAATTTTAAAAACTCAAGACAAAAAATCAAGAAAGTTTTCTAGAACCAACGCCAGTAAGTAAAAAATAAAAATACGATTAAATAGTAGGAGTTGGCAGGTTGAATTGCAAATTGGCTGAAATGAAGTTGACGAAAATTATACTGAGTAAAAATGACTCATGTGAAGACGCTATTTAAAGAAAATTAATATGAACCTTTGGACATTACTAGATACATTCATTTATTATTTATTTTTCAAAGTATACATGTATTACATAAAATCACATGTACAGAGACGTGATTCCATGCATTTACAAATACATTGCAAACCGGAGCGCATGTTTTCTTTTAATCAGTCCCACAGTTCATTCATACCTTATTAAAAAAAACCTTTTCATCACCACCTTGCCACATGAAAGCGTGTACACAGGTGAAAAGATGCACAACATAAAAATTCTTCTGAGAGATTCTTAAAGCTAATGATCTAAATAAATGTATCCATTCATGCATTTAATCTCCAATTAATCCATACATTATTACATCCAGATAAATATTAAATTACAAAACGTCCAGAGACCAGGTGCAATACATCACGCAACATTATATCATATCATCTTAATCATCACCATTCCACGTTTTATTATCAGTCTATTATAATGATCAACTGATTACTAGCTGATGGAAAATCACCTGCTTCCTTAGAACACAACTTTAAGACAGTCTCTCCGCTTTTTTCTGGTCATTCATCTGGATAAATCTACTTTTTCCTCTAGTGAGCACATGATTATGAGGAACATTTTTATGAGTATTTAATCTCTTCGACTCTAATAGCCAGTAGCACCAACACAGACAATTTTAATAATGATGGAGTTGACAGATTGGAAAATCTCATTCAAAACCAATACATTTCAAATGAAATGTATATATATTTAGCACATGTTAAATAATACCACATCGAAATGGATGAATAAACAAGACAAAATAAATTATTCAACACGTCACAAACATTCATTCATGAAGATCATGCACATGTCATGTAAAATATTATTGTTTGCAACTTGTCAGATTAATTAGTTTTTATTTCATAGCTTTGACAGCAGCTGCGATGATAAATTGCATTCTCTCATGATCGTATTCTCCTTTGTACGAAAAATACTCTCATGTAATGTAATATCCTTTCTGCTTCTCAACTAGAACACGCTGATTTTCCTCATATACAAGTTATGTAATTATTATATAAATATGCACGCTTTATTTCCCTGTAATAATTTTCCATCCACAATAAATCTGGAACGAGAAGAGTCTAGAAAATTCGGAACACGAAAATATATTACCAATAAAACCTTATTTTCTGCAATTGCGAATCGAAGGCGAGCTTGATAACAGTTTTCTCAGAATAAATCTCGAAACTGCCAGTTCTCGCAGACAGATCGTGGAGAAAACGGGAGTGAACTGGAAAGATTTATGTGGATGACAATTTACGCTCCTACCAATTTCTGTCACATAACCTCAACTTAGAATGTATGAAAACTCTCAAAGGAGATTTATTGGTGACTATATAAATAACCGCATCCTAAATAATACTCGGAAGCTTCCATTAGTTTATAGAAGTTGATATTTGTTTCAAGTTTCAGTGGAAAACTTGTTCACTTGATTACGAAACGGTTCAACAATTTTTATTATAACTTTACAATGAGATTTTGGGAGCAGAATCTATATTGACATACATACATGCATGTCTGTATTATAATAGTTCTGCGCTACAGGTACATACTTAATTCCACGTTTAACAATACACATTTAAATTTTTCGGCAATATACAATTCTCAACCTTGAAACCGCGACAAAATGTAGTAATGTAGTAATGTAAAACTACATTTTGTCTAGAGCAATTTGTTACGTATTCATTCTAAGATGAGTAAAATGGTAAATTCGTTCACGTTCAGTCATAATCACCCTTGTTCCTGCTCATCTCGAAAGCTCTCATTTCCTTCTGAATTTTCAATTTCTTTACACCTGCTCCTCTTTCAGCACCTTTTTGAACGGAAGAACTAATTTTTTGGTTGCCGGCACCCCGTTAATCATCGTGATAGCGTGTGCGCTCGTGCTGGGATCACGTACAACCACAATGCTAAGTTCTTGATGATGACACAGACCTTCATTTTGTTGGTCCATAGCATTCAACATATTTGCCGTAATAGTGCCGCCGCGATGATAACCATTTGAGAGACTGGGACTTGCCAGTTCATCATAAACTGGGATCAATTCCTCCTCCTCACTGCGCCTCGGGTAGTTATCATGGTTGGGAGTGTTATTATTATTGTTTTGGGAATTGGTCGCAGTCGTATTAGTATACTGCCTGGTGACCAAAGATGAGCTCCCAGAATTACCTGGAGACTCATCTCCATTATTATTGCCACCACCACCATTTGGCCCCGAATTTGGGAAGCGGTCACCATTTGTTTTCCCTGTTGAGACCTTTCCATATAAGCGACACAAGCTGATAAAATCCTCTCTGTATCTGGCTGTGAAGAAGATGTAAATGAAGGGATTGTAAGCGATGGAGGATTTAGCGAGCAGAACTGGGATCGGAGTTGCCCAAATGGGAAGTATCACTTCGCCCCGGTAGCTTGCCCAGAGTGAAACAACTGTGTATGGACCCCAGCCAATGATAAATCCCAGTGAGACCAGTCCACTAATCTGTTTAACACAAGGATAACAGTAATAAACTTTTCTTGCATAATCTTGTTCAGCAGGAAGTTCCACAGGAGTCTGTCTAGTCTTGCTCACTAGACATAAACCTGTCGGTATGCAAAGTAAATCCGGTGCCCGTTTATCTTACTTTCATGATACTTTGTTGTCTTAATTAAATTTACAAGTAAGAGCAAAACTTTTTAGGGATTTGCATAGATGTAACTTGGAAAATTTTATCTGAATTCAAACGAGTATAGGCGTACCACGACCACATAAATACCAGCATGATGAAGACTTAACCAATGCTTAAGCTTTAATAAACAACAAAAGAATCATTCTACATTAGCTTTCTTGTTTTCAGCTAGGAGAAGAAAGGCGAGATGAGAATCACCAAACTAATTTGTCACGGTCACGGCTCCCTTCATGCCTTGGTGGTGTTGTGGGAGTTTATTTACTTTTATGTCACTGGTTATTAAGAAATATGGTTGGTTGGAGGAAAACGAAAATTGTATAACGGAAGTTGAATGGAAGGAAGAAGCGACACACGGAAGTTGCATAATTGCCTAATTTTCCCCAGACTTTCTTCCTTTTAAAATAAGTAATATAATATGCTTCCTGATATTGTTTGACACGTTATTAGTGGACCAATGAATAAAAAATATACTTCTATTTTATATACGTTCTTATTTTTAAAGATACTTTTTGAAGAGTTTTCTTGCGATAAAACTGTTATGTAATATGCTTTTGCCTTCCTGACAGCCGTGCTTCTGACGTGTTTATCTGCAACGTAAACTACAGAATCGTTTTCACAGGCCCCTGGGAAATTTTCGTAACATTGCAAAAAACTGAATTCTCATATCGCTACAAAGGAACAATTTAAGACGTATGTGGGCTGAAACATCTTACGACATGTTTTCCGGCACGAGTTAATTAAATTTGACCTTTAGTTTACAAATGGAAAAACAATAATGAACCTATTAGTAAATTGAGTCGAGTTGGTTGTATCATCGTGGATTGCAAAAACCACCATTCCACCTTCTTTTGCCCTTTAACAACAGTTTATAGATAAAGAAAATATATTATACCACTTACCCAGGTTAGTTGGAGATCAGAGCCTTTCATATTCCGCTTGTTGACTCCATTGCTTCGCACGAGCGCATCGGATTGCTTAACAAGCAGAATGATTTGGCAATAACAGAAGAGGATGATGAGCAATGGAAGAAATACGCAAAAGATGGTGACCAGAACCATGTAGATTTTGCTTGCTGAAATGAAAATAACCAGAAGCAAGTCGTGCTTAACAAATTAATTTTCCTAATAAAACATTCAAGCAAGTTTTGTTCAACCGGACATTTTATGTATTTATTTTATCATGAACATCAACATAACGTAGTTATCGAGCTGCCGATTTCGATCCTATGTTCATGCAGTATTTATTAAATACTATTTAAAAGTGATTTTGAAACCTATTTGCCCTAGTTTTACAGCTTTTTATCCTGAAGTATTCCATTTAATAGATAATAGTTGATCATTTTATCCTTTCCTATTGCGTGGGAACTCTGGCTTAGTGTTTTGAGGAAAGCTTACAGGAACACCCATATGTCTAGTATGTAAATGACATGAATATCTGCTACCTTGATCTCGAGCAACCCAGTCCAATGTGCAGGATAGGCCAAAAGGTTCCAGCTCATAGTTTCCAAACCCAATTAATGGAGGAAGTGCCCAAACCAGGGCAAAAATATATCCCCAAGCAATCATTTTACATGATGTCAAACAAGTTATTTGGTTCCCTAGAACATTGTAAACGTATAAAATAATTTATTATAACATATTAGTCTTGTGTCTATTTATAACACTTCCATTTACGTCAAACCTTAAAAACATGTTACTTAAAATGACGTAAAAAAATCATACAAAAACATTTAGAAACACATGAACTAATATTTGGAACGTATCAAATTACAAACTCAAGAAAAAGTAGCCAACAAAAACATGAAGAAGTTACAAAATATTATTAAATATTAAATTTGTATCGTTTGGCTCATTTTTTATTTACAGATATGAAGCAACATGAAACGTCATATTACGACATGAAATTATTAAATGTATAACCTTGAAAAATACACTTGAGTCTCTCCATGAATAGGAAAAGAAAGAATTTTATTGTACAAAACGTTTGAAGATTAGAACAGGAAAGAAAGCAGCTCTCCAGAGAAAGAGAACGGTAGAGTAGGAAATGTTTTGTGTAAAATCGTTTGTAACATGGCATTATGCGTCATAAGACGTGGCATTTCAAAATTTTCAATGGGGATTCAAGCTTTTTCTTGGAATTGAGACTGATAACAAGCTGAAAGTGACGACAGGAGAATATTTCAAGTTTTGTAATGGGCTTATTTATGATGGAAAGCCCATTACATTATAAGTAATGCTAAAATGATATAGCAATTTCTTTTCAAGTAAGCATTTTTGAAGTTACTTATAACGTCCATATGTGTAAAATTGCCGGAGAGGGTGAGTGCAGCCCTATGTCAAGATAAAATCTTGGGATCTGATTCTCAACTCGTCAAGTTCAATCTCTGAACGTTTAAATTGAATGTCATTGTGTAGTAAAATCAGGAATACGTCATTGCGCGAATTTACAAGCATCTATTTTCTGTTCTTGCCATTAAAAGACGCTGTGCAGCTGGAGTTGATTGAGCCGTGAGCCTATTACAAAATCCCTTTTCATAAATTCAGTCCACAAGCACTTCATTTCCACCACTTCTGCAAAATCCTTTAAGCCAAGTCTCGACACTCATGAATATTGTACCAATGAGATTATTATATAATATGGGAGCTTGAGTCTCATAAAAAATTATTATAAAACTGTGCTCAACAACGATATAGAGCACTTTCCCTCTAAATTTTTATGCATCCAGTCCCAGCTGCAATTTACAGGCATTGAAGAAGATTTTGAAGTGCATTATATTGCAGTATTTTTACTCTGTGAAGCGCATATTGAGGATATTGTGTGTTAGAAAACCCTTCAGAGTTGGGCTTGGACTCTTTTACAATTTTCATAAAAGTTTGGGAGCAGATTGAGCACGTTGTATTTTATCGCAAGATTTGCATAAAATATCATTAAAGCGTGATAGACTTGGAAACTGCTTTGTCAGCCAAGTCTAAATTTGAAAATGCATTATTCCTATAATATTATCATCTTCTCATTCTTGTACAACATCTGACACAACTGTCCATCTGACAAAGTATGAGTTGGCAACATCTCCTAGCCATTCTAGTCTCATTAGTCTTGAACTCTTGAAGGATATCAAAAAGTGGGAAAGCGAAAATAAGCGTGGAGCAATATCGTTGTCCATGAACTTGTTGAGTGGTACTTGCTAAGAATAAATGGGTTTCACTCTACCCCAAGTTTTGAACTACAAAAGAAAATTTCTTTGAGAAATCATGAAACCAATCAGCCAGCAATTTTGATATTTTAAAAATTAAAAAATTGATGATAGAAACGGTGTTGAATAGTAATTAGTAATGTTTTAATCAAGCTTAGCAGAGTTTTTGTCACGAACCAAATTTTCCTTTCAAGTCACGATTTTACCTATTCATCAAGATTTTTATCATATTTCCCCTGATACAAATCTTTGTTTGAAGTTGTGTAAATCCTTTCCCATTTGTTATGCGTTTGTCATTGTCAGTGTAATTCTTAACAGCAGAGTAGATTCAAATCTCGTGTGAAAACCGCGAAAGCTTATGCTGACAAGCAAAATGAAAATGTCACGCCATAATAGTCATGATAAAGCGTTGAGTTTATTGCAAAGAGGTTGACAGATAAATATTAAACTAATTAAACGAAAACGTCCGCTCCCTCACAGTCACTTTACTAGAGACTACAAGCAAATAAATTGGGATTTGGGACGATGGGTAGGAAGAAGATGGGTGGGTAGGAAGATCTCATTAAATAAGAGCTTTATTCATAGCACGTACCTTTTACAGGAGTACAAGTTTTCATGTAGCGAATTAGCGCAATGCCCGTGATCGAAAAGATGCTTGCCAGTCCCAAAAAATAGCAGACGAATGCGTACAAGGTGCAGCCTGGCGAGTTTCGTCAACGTATTCCCCGCAGTTGACACACAGCATCATGTTTTTGACGCACATTCCACCATTTCCCACAAACAAACAAGATAAAACGACAAATTAAACATTATATTTTCATGAGAGAAAGAAAAAGAACTTGAGAGGTTTTTGTTTTTCATTACAAACCTAATTCTTCGAAATCCCAGCGATGCTTGAAACTGGAAATCATCGTGAGTGGATAGCTTGCAATGGACAGTAGAATATCAGCAATGCCCAGATTAACCAAAAACACTTCCGCTGGGCTGAGTCGTCGACGTCGAAAACAGAACACGAAAAGAATGCAGCCGTTCCCCACCACGGAAGTGAGACCTATGCATAAAAAACCCAAAGAAATAACATCATCAGCGAAATTTCTCACACAATAGACTAGTTGATTACCATGTCAAAGAGGCATGGCAGAAGTGACAACCAACCAAGTTCTGTATTCACTTTCACTCTTTCCAGACCCACTTTTGCTTAAATAATCCAAATCGTAGACTTCTTTGTCGTTGGATTATGCGAAGAATGGTGAGCACTTTGGCCACATTTTCACTCATTACGTTTCGCCTTAGCCATCCAATCCTATAACACGCTTTTATATGGAAAATACTATAGAAAAGGAGCGAGGCCACGTGTCATGTTTCAATTAATTCTCGAGTTAAGCGATTGGGCTTAAATTTTCTTCTCCCATTTCCCCATTAAACTTGAGTGGAAATTAACGCTAATTGCTCCACAAGAAAAATGCATTACTTAAATTAAATATGGAATGAAACGACTTGCAATTTTGTTTAAAGGGAGGCTGCAACATCTTCGTAATGGAATGGACTGTTCAATGAATTCGCATTCCAGTTAAAAATTGTTTCATTCACTCAAAGAAAACTTCAGAAGCTAAAATTCCCATTTTAATAATGTTATTCCGCCTATTGTTCCCTGTGGGGCGTATCATGCTTTTAAGGAAGAGTAAAATGCATTGCAGCTGGTCCAAGAATTTATTTGCTAGTCAGAATGAACAAGCAACTTAAATTACTTGTTACTTTCTACTTCTTTTGCATGAAATGATAGGCAACAGAGTTCTTCGTTTCATTTTCCCCAAAACAAGCAAATAACTGTAATTTCTTGACATTCCGAAGTTGTACTTGCTCAAGTCAAGGTGCCTTTGAGAATTATTTCAAGGGCCATGCTTTGACAGCTATACAAGCATTGTTCTACAATATGGCACGAAATAATGGGTATTAAATAAATGTAGAAAGTTTAATTCCCATTTTTAGCTTGCGATATGCGTCTCATCCAATTTTCAGTTTAGTACATAAAACTTTTTTCAGAATAACTTACGCAGGAAGGGAAACGACAAAATATGAAACAAATAAAGTTGGGCAAAGTTAAAAGTATGACATTACGTTCCCAGAACCAACAAGGTTATGGAGGAGACATATGGATACTTTTGCTTTTGAGAGATTACATTAATAACCACTATAAAAATTTAAAGTTTCTTTGAGCATAAATTTGCTAATGCTAATACGTGATCAAGTTCACTTTACAAGTTTGCTGTTGCTTTTATCCAGTTTGGGAAGTTTGTGTAAGCATTAGAGTGAAAGTTACATACTTTTCCAGCTCTAAAGTATCAAAGTTACAAGCCGAGAGTACTTATGCTTCAGTAGGCATGGGGTGTCATTGCATAAATCTTATCATCCGAGCAAATGCAAGTAGTAAGCTGTAGTAACTGAAACAAATTTTGAACCACTCTAACAATTCACCTCCAAATGTATTGCCGTCTGAAGCACTTGCTTCAATATTGATTATTTTATATTGTGACACTAGTTGCAGGCCATAGCTGTACATTTAGGATTTGTTTATTGCGTACTATATGTATATTTCATGAATTGATAGAAGAGGGCATGGAAAGCCTTCGAATTCTTTTAATTCACATATCCATCATTCGTCACTTTGACTTGACTTGCAAAAGACGCGTTAAGAACGCCAATGTGACTGATGGACAATCTTTTGTGAACAATGGTGTGGAATTTTATTCGTAATTATGTAAGCTTTTTCCTTGTCAGTCGATTTTTGTTGATATTGTAAATGCTTTCCTTAAAGCTATGAATTTATTTGGAAAAGTCGCCATTCATCGAGGGATTTGTTGGAAATTAAAATTGCAACATGTATGCCTCAACAAAGAGATTCGCCGTCTTTCTTTTCTACTGTCACGCCAGTATACCCAATTAAAATATCCTTCATGGTGGGCGAGATTGAATGTCACGTAGTTCCTATAATTTGGTCTAAACATTCTCTTGGTCGAAAGCATAAGGACGTTTGCCCGCCGTTTAGTAATTTCTAACTATTCTTAATAATGTGAGTGACAGCAGGTAGAGTATGCATCGCAAATATCATGAGGAAATACAGACCTTACGATTAAAAAACCAGTGAGATTCCTCCATGAAGTGGAGTGAAAATAATTGGATTTGTTCTGATCCCCTTCAATAGTGAGGAAAATGAAACGAAAGCCTAATTTATTCATCAGTTCATGATCTGAGCAAATAGTGTATAACCACCTAATAATACTGTATGTTTATAAAGTACACATCCCTAATAATATATTTTCAAGGATAAATTGGAGTTTGTGACTTTGATGTAATATACAATTAACTGCGACCGTTCAGTTCATATGCTGGCTACGACAGTCCTAATATTGTCAATCAGTCCTGGCCACACAATACCTCTCTCGTTGCATTCAATCCGGCTCATGAATGCAATGTGACCAAAACGTATGAATGTGTAGCTTTATTAGTGCTTTAGGCCGAAGCTGGAGTCATTAATTTGGTAGGTTTAGTTTTGTTTGGTGCAGAATAAACTAGCTACAATAGTGGAAAGAGGGTAAATGAAAGGTTTCAGCATCTGCTGGGCCTGTTATGTAAGTGAAAGTAAACATAAATTGACAGTGGAAATTCATTCACTTCGGGTCACGTTGGGACAACAAAAGGTATCATTATTATGTTCTCGGAAACACATTGAATCGACCCTACGACAACTTTTGTCCAAAACTGACTATGAGTGCTCTCATCTTTTACATTGGTACACTCACACACACATAAACTGAAGGTGAAAGCTCACTATACAAAATACACAACATCCGTGTTTCCAAAATTTAATGATGAACGAATAATATCAAAATGAAAATGATTTGTACACGAACCAGACAATGACATAATAAAGTTTTATTGTCATCATTGCTAAAAGTTATAAAGAGCCTAAATTCCTCTAGTTTATTCAAAATAATAATTTGCCTAAAGTCAAAATGTTTCCACCTTTTCTAGCTCATGACAAGGAATAATTGGAGTCCCAACATAAAGTATTACTAATTCCCAATATAAATGTGATCTCCGAAAATCCCAAATTTACAACGTGAATGTTATAGTACTCTATTTTAAAACTCAGTAGAATTGCATGCACTTACTTGCCTATTGCTGAAAAATGAAATATATGCATTCAACCATGACCTATAGTAGAAGATTATCGCAATCTAATGTATTGATTATAACCAAACAAAACTTTAAAAAAAATACGCTGTGGAAGTTTAATACGTTTCCATTTCTAATTTTTATAACTGTCATGATTTCGAAATGACGTAAGAAAAAACAAAAGTTTCAAACATTTATGGTTGTACCAAGAATATTGTGCAACCATGAGATCTCGATGGTCTGCACATGTCTTGGCCATCGTGCTAGAACAAGATAGTAATGGATATTACGGTGCTCGTGTCGTAAATGGATTTATTTACCTGTTCTCAACACAGCGTTGTATGTTGAAATTCTAAAGAAAGGGTGTGGTGACCTTTGTTCGGATTTTGGAAGGGATTGAAGCCCATGGAAGCAGAATAATACGCTTTCTTTTCAATACTTTCTGGTGGATTGGGCTTTGTGCTATGCAATGGGATTCGAGATGGGGATAAATTATAAAGCTTTTCAATTCTCAGAAGGGAGATATGGAACTTTTCAATTTTACGCGTTCTCATATCATTCAGTTTTATTCAAATTCATTGTTGGTAAACACACTGAATCCTTTTGTAATTTCATGACCAGCCTTCGGAATTGGAATTTATTTTTTACATACATACATGCATAGAATAAAGTTGCTGAGTATATATCACTTACCAATAGCAATCAGTATACTTCCGAACACGTGATCCCCAGTTTTGGACAACTTTGAGTGAAACTTTCTGTCGTAAACCACTGTAGGAAACGCGCTTCCGCTAGGATCTTCATCAATAAAACTTGAGGAATCATTGCTTCCAGATGTGCTTGTTTGGCGGTTTTGGTAGCCAAAAACTCCAATATCAATAATCCTGGCGGAAGTGAAAGTTTGTTTGTGTTCACTATCAAATTCCATTGGTACAAAACTGTCAATACCAACCCCATCTCCTACCATCTCAGCACCAATATCCCCATAACCTTCCTCAACTCCGTAGAAATAGTCATTGCCCGAAACACCCAGCAATGAAGCAAAAATTTGAAAGATAAACAAAATTTGGAAGAACATGGCTATTTTGTGTAGTTTCATTGTTAATGCTTGAAAACAAAAATTTAATGTTAGCTTAGTGGTGGTTGGAGATATTTGAAGAACTGTATGATTAATATTTGCTGAAAATTTTCTAGTCACTAGGCCAGGATGAAAGTTAATGGTTGAGTTTGTTGCACTTGTTAAATATGCAAGCAATATTGTATATCATGCAGATGCTTCTCAGAATCAGTTGAATCCAGTTCTTGATAAAGCCTGGAGGCACACACAGAACTCAACGTTTATTTGTGGCAGCCGAGCAGCGAGTGAAAGCAAGAGAAAGTTTGCAAGCAACTTTTGTTCAAGCGTGGATCTATCTAGCTAGCACTTTTAGTGTAGAATATCACACTCTTATATTTAGCATACGCGATAATAAAACTTGCTTGGAGTCACTTTCTGTGTCGAATCTACACATACAATCTCATAATGCTCCGTCATTGGGAAACCGATTTTGCTCTTACTGACACTTCAACTCATTATTCGTTTTTGCTGCAGATTGATCGAGAAGAATTGGTTTTATGTGTTGTGAGCCTAACTTACAAATATATTAGAAAATTTCGCTTGGCTGTAAAAATAGGGATTATACATATTTGTCATACGTGTCCGGCCTTTTTAAAATATCGCTCAATATTAAATAAACTAAGGTTATTTATTAAAAACTGGCAGATTCAAGCCGTCCGTACTTACTGCACGCGTACTAATGTGTACGGAAATAACATCTACACATGAACACAGTCCAACCTGAATAACAAAAATATTTCTCAAGCTAGCTGAACAAAAATATGTACGTTTACATATAACAACAAAACTTAAAAATGTGAGCTGACAATTTTTTATTTCTTAAAATTTGTTTAAAGCATCGTATTTTATATGCGCTTGTTTGAGCAGAGTTTTGAAACTGGACCCTCCAGTGTTATGAATGTAATTTCTGATCAAATATGAAATACAAAATAAAATATAAGCTCAAAGGGTATAAAGTAGACTTCAGTGATATGTAAAATAAGTTATAATTTATTCTCGACATGACAATTTTCAAGGAACACTCAAATTATTACAACACCTTACGGCTATTTTTTAAATTTCTAGAAACAAAATCGTGTTTTATTTGGCACGTTATAAAATGCAGTGTCAATATAATTTATATTAAACCTACTTCATTTCCTTATATAAAGCTGCACGGCAGCAACATCATTACTCCAATCCGGAGTAGCAGTCAAAAACAAGCTCCGATGAAGCCTCCTCCGCAATTTTTTCATGCTCCAAAGCACCAAACCTTTCCCGAATGCTGGGAATTTGTGAAGCCCATCGGGTTGCAGCAATAATATCAGATTTGGAAGCCGTTGCACCAGCGGCTTGTTCAGTGAGCAGCATGCCTGAATAGAGTTCAGGAAAGAAGGTTGAAAGGTACTGTGATGAGTACTCAATTTCTCCTAAAATTTCGAATTTTTTGTTTTATAAAAAAACATTTTCATGTTTGTCTTACCAATTGTGATTTCTGCTAGGGAAAATGCTAGCAGTCTGGCGGATCTCTCATGTACCTGACAGAATTTCATAACGTCACATTCAATTTAAAATTAAGTCGCAAAACCAGATGCGTTTTTATCTTTCCATTGCAGCTGCATTTCGTAAGAAGTTACCATCTGTTGTTGCAGCACAGTAGACAGTTGCGTAAGCTCACTCGAAATTGTTCCAGCGACTCGGGCGAGTTCAGGTTTGGAAGTGACACTATTCGTCAGTCTCCTTGACAGGCTGTTTTCCCACACTTTGAGTACATCTCCTTTCGATTTCCCTATTGCTCTCAGAACATCTAATGATAAAATATTGGTGGTTCCTTCCCAGATAGGCGTAACCTATGGGAATGGACGAATGTGCCAAAAAAGAAAAATACAAAGGCACCACATCATAAGTTATCATCATGAACATCCTGACAGCTCCTCTGTTCCTGTCATTCTCCATTAATTTGTTTGATTTCAAGCTTTCCAAAAGGATCCTCGATGGGAACCGCTAAAGAAAGTCAGAAGTACTTTCTGTGAAGTACGAATCTATTTTGTTATATTACACGCTTGCCTGTGCATCTCGAAGAATCTTGGGAATACCAGTATCTTCAATATAGCCTTGTCCTCCAATACACTCGATTCCTTCAGATACGGTGGGAACACACAGCTTTCCCGTATATAATTTCATAATGGGGCTCAACAAGCGAAGCAAAAGTTGGTCTTCTACCTCGTGGCTTCCTTCTTCCGTACTTCCTAGCAATCTTCAGGTACACAAGACACAGAAAAAAATGCTTTTTTACGCTTTGCAAGCAAAAATACACAAAAAACACATTTGTTGATGTTTCCATTCCCGATTTCGTATAGTTCAGCAAATTAAATTCAAACCAGTGAACCAAATAAAAGCTACGTTATGTATCTACCTTACTACTTCAAAGAGAAGGGATGTGCAAGCTCTTGTGTTGAGCTCGAGCGTTGCAAGTGTATCCACGTGTAATGGATATTTGGAGATGGGTACTCCAAAACAAACTCGTCGTTTGCTGTAATCACGAGCTAAGCTTGTTATTCTGTCTCAGAAATAAAAAAAAGGACTTTCAGTGAAACTGGCGATATAGATTGCAGTTGTAGTCAACGCCTTTATTTTGGTAGCATGTCAAGTTAACGAACCTTCGCATATATGCAGTACTTGCTGCTCCATTATGAATGCGAGTGATTGTGAGCATTTGTGAAATGGATGCTACACCTCGGCCTTGACTAGAGACAAGTTCAGCTTCCGCTCCGTCCAAGAGCAGCTCCCCTGTTGGTAATTGCCTTGTTCCCAACTTGTTTTTTAGCTTCATCACTTGGATATTGTTAAGAGTTCCGTTTGGCTTTCTCGTTTTCAAAAAGAACATTGACAAACCGCTGGAGCCCTGAATAAAAATGGAGGGTCATAAAATAGCTAATGAGTTCCTCATAAACTTTAACATAATGCAAACACTAACCGGCTTCACCACTCCATCAGAATCAGCAATACGAGCGAGTGTAAGCGCCATATCTGAGTCTGTTGCAGAGGAGAACCATTTATAACCGTGAAGCCTAAATTTGCCTTCCTCATCGGTGGGAATTGCTACGGTTTCAGTTCCTGTGCCGACATCGGATCCACCCCTTCTTTCCGTCATCCATTGACCCGATGTCCAAAACTGAGAGGGATCAGCAGATGTCAGGTTGTCGTAGGCATATTTCAATGAGTCGCAGTTAAGAACCTAACAGGTATATACGAGACTGAACTGTTTAATAAGAACCACAAAAGGGCAGGAGGTTCCTGCCAGGAGCTTCATGATGGATTTTGATTCAGACAACAAGAGGTTTCTCACTTTGATGGACTTTGCTGCTCCGTCTGTCATGGCTAATGGACAGGAATAAAGGCCTGAGGCAGGGCTAAACATGAAAAGTTTTGCAAACTGATGTAGTCTTCCGACCATTGGCCCGTGAGCAGATTTATAGCCTAGTGCGATGAGTTTTTCTTCTGCAGAAATGTCCTTCATCCTTTTCCAAGCTCCACATGTTACTGTATTGCATAGTAAGCAAAAAAGGATTGCGAAAATAAATGAAACAAAATATGATCCAATTAGTATAACGAATCCTCTTTGAAGTTATAGCTAAAACGCAAAGAATATTTTAGCAATTTTTGTAAATTGGAGTGTACATAATATGTTTATATACCAATATCATCAATTCTGTTTCCCCAAGGGTCATATTGCACCAGTTGTGGAGGAGATTTTTCACATTCTTCACCCAGCGGATCGATTTCTTTACAAATTCTTTCCCCAAACTTGGCTAGGTCATGGTGCATCTCGTTGTAAGCCTTGATTCAAAATGTAAATGTAAACGAACCTTGTTCAGTTTATAAAGCGTAGCGTCAGCTTCATTCACTGTTTTGCTGTCTGATTCATGATGAGCATGACATGACACCATAATCGTAACATTCAGCTTGAAGGATTATTACCTCATCATCCGGAACCAATCTTCTTAGAAGCCTTTGGAGCAAACCATCTCCCAAATAAGGATTCTCAAGCTTGGGCTGAGCCTGGAAAAACGTTCCGATTTCTGGATGTCGGAAAGGAATTTTCCTCATTTGGTTCGACATTCTCTGCAAAATGTACTTTCACTCCCTTTGACAAATCCAACCAGGAAGATTTATGCTTGACAGGGAAAAATGTTGCAAATTGCTCATGTACAGAATAATACGCAAAAGTTGTGATGTACTATATGTAAGATTAGGTTCTTACAGAAGTTTAGCCTAAAATATTAAATTATCTTTTTGTGCTCATGATATGAGTCTTTGACACATACACATTGACTGGAGTATTGTATGGACATGGACATTGGACACCTATTAGATCCTACAATAAAAATCATCCGCATGTTGATCATATGCTGCTGATGTATTCATTTCATTCGACACAAACAAATGCTGCTAACTCTATTTCCATTCAATTTTTATGTATAAACCTGAAGTATTACAGCAGACACAGTACACGTAGTGATGCTCCTTACCCATAAACAACACGCGGAAAAGCTCTGTACTCTGTGGATGTGGATCGATTGTGATAAAAGCATTGTGAATATTTCTCAATTCTCAAAACATTGTTGTTGTGTCCTAAAGGATTTTGACAATTCTTTGATCAAATTAAAATTCTACCTTCTTATCAAGCCCCTGAAATTAAGGTAAGAAATTTGCGTGGTGGGTGTCAATTTGTTTGAGAAAATGGTTTGACTACAAATTTACTCTATTATTTTATTATGTTAGGGAGTTTGGGCCAATTTCTCGACACGGAATTGTGTGGACAGTGAAAAATGACCATAATGATCACGATGCCTTTTCAATCAATATGGAGTAATATCGCGTTGGTCGGAGGATTGTTTGTCCTTTCAACAGAAATCTATTATCACGGTTACCGCTATTTCTACGGCTCAAAGAAAAAGGTTGAACCTAAACCAAAGCCGGCTGTCAAGAAATTTAAAATGCCTGCATGGGCAGTGACAAAGATTAACAATGGGGAATTGATCCCATCAACATTGACGGAAGAGCAGTTGGCAGCGTTGAATAGTAGAAAACCGGCTGAGATATGGAATGACGTCCTCATTTTCCCGGACATATTATCCTCAAAGCGGAGTAATCAAAGGGCGAATATGACTATAAACAAATTAATTCGCTATTTTGAAGAAGCCAGAACTTCCATTTATTTATGTGTCTATCTCAACTCCAACCATGATCTTACTGATGTTATCCTGAAGAAGCATAGGGAAGGGTTGTTGGTTCATGTTGTGACTGATTATGATACTTGGACCGCTCATAATAATTCTGGGACCAAACTTTGGAAAAAACACGGTAAGTTTAATTAAACTGGCTCGGTTAATTAAGAACTTAAGTAAAGCGATATTACATTCGTGGATCATTTTTCTCTCAGGAATTGAAGTTCGGATGAAGGACACAGGATACCTAATGCACAACAAGTTTGCTATAATTGATGACGAAGCTGTGCTCACCGGTTCCCTAAATTGGACGAGACAGGTTGGTCATTATACATCGCTTTAAGTATAGGTAATATTTTTGGATTGTCACTGATATTGGTTAAATATTGTTCCAGGGCGTGCAAAGTAATAACGAAAACGTGCTGGTCACCACTGACCAAAGGATAGTATCCAAGTACATTCAGGAATTTTGGAAGCTGTGGGGCCAATTCAAGCCGACCTCTTAAACCTTCGTGAAATTATACTACATTCCGATACCAAACAAAGTTTTTATAGGAAACTTGTCTTTACCGATGAATCTGCCAATTGACAATCTCTATTGCTTTCAAAATAGACTGAAGTTGATGTTAGTCGTTAATAATATGAATCGCTAATGATTTTAGTTAAGATATGACTGAAGTGATATTTCACTTAGCTTTATAAGTTTGAAAAGAATTACTTCTGCAGAAGATAAGAACAGTCTACAGAGTTTGTACAAGTTTTAATTAGTACATCATTTATACGATTCAGAATGTGATGTACGCTTTTTAAACAGAATGCAATAATGTATTGACAGTTGTGGTATAGTACACAAGTGAATGTCTCTCGCATTGACATTTTACGAAATTAATTAACTGTTTTATAATTTTATATTGAAATAATTAGTATAGTCCATTTACCTAACGAGACAGGTACATGAAAATTATGTACTTGATTCTCTTGTTTCGAGTAATTAATGATACAAAATATATACATATATAAATCCATGTGCTAGATGGTCCAAATGAAAAATGATATACCTTACTTTGAATACAGTATGCTCTAAAAGTGCAAATGTGTTGGAAATCCAATAAATTAAAATGTTTCGGAAGAATGTAACGTTGAAGCAATTAAAATAAACAATTTAACAACTACCTAAAAAGAAAACGTGTTGTGAGCTACTAAATAAAAATGAGCTACTATACTAGTGAATATTCATCATTTTATCCTCAATCTTTTGGTACAAAGTGTCCATTTGAATCTTCATCCTATCCATAATCTTCTCTTCTAATCTCTTCATGAAATAGGTTAGTTCTGGAGGATCCCGGATTGTCGATGCATTGGAACTTAATCTGGTTCTAGGGCTCGGAATCCATGGAGGAACTGGAGGACCTGTTGTCGCAGATAGAGGTGTTCCAGTGACAATTGGTCCCTGCACAGTTGGCTCAATGCCTCTACTGTAAACCCTTTGATATGGTGGAGGTAGCCAACCTGAAGCTCCAGCATTAGTACTAGCGTATCTTTGATATTCCTCAAGTAGCGGAGTGGCAGCAGGTGCTACAGTTGTTCCTCTATGAAAGTTCTTTGTGCAACGATTTGTTCGCTTGGTACGATGACGAGCTGCTGCGATTCTTAACACAGCGACCTTTAAATCCTCTGGAATAGACTTGTCATTCGGATCATTTGGTCTGAGGTGACAGTACCATGAGCTGTGAAATAAATTAATATTTTAGTAAAACTGTATACTGCATAACCTTATAATCTGCGACCGTAATCCTCACCTATACCTGTCTTTATAATCGGTAGTTGTTGGGCTAGTAGGATTTTTTTCATGGTGGTTTCCATACTTTGGTCGCACAACCAAAACCGACTCTCTCAGAAATGCCGCAAAGGAGCCAGGTAGAAAAGACTGAACTCTTTTGGAAAAGACAAAGGACTCTAATTGGGAAATTTCTCCAATTTGACGACTTAGTCTGGTGAGCTCGGCGTCCTTTTGAAGACCCTGTATATGAAATTGTCGTCTCTTTTAGGAGGTGTGACTGGACTCTATCTGAGCCTGACCTTTGTTAAAATTGAGCTTGCGCAATGGAATCTTTGATAGTTACCTGAATATCGCTGACAGTGAGACCCACCTGTTATGTATAAGAATAGTAAAAGTGAATTATTGATAGAATGGAACTAATAAATGGTAATAAATGTTAGAAAATGATTTAAAACTATCAAAAATTACCAATAAATTCATCAGGACTATGGTAATCATGATAACAAAGGCTCCGTATAAAAAGTGACCCGTAATCTAAAAAAAATCCATGAAAAAAAAATATTTCAAAAATGCTTCAAATCTTTTTAGTAGATTTTTTTCCAGAATGAACAAACATGTTTCACCCCAAATCTTAAATGGTGATTGCGAATGAATTCCCAGTGTCTGAGAACCCATATTTCGATTCCTAAAACAATCTAAGTGACGCCATTTCGTATTGGAGCCCATTAAAAGAAAGGGTTACATATATGGTCCACGAAGCCAACTTTTGAGCTAGAAAGGCTAGAAACCTAATTCTTTTTGCATTGTGATTGCAAGACATATATCTTGACAGGTTTTTGGAATCAGGTTGATTCAATTATGAACGCCAAAGTTATAGCGGTTTCAAAAATTCATAGCTGGTAACCGAGAATTACAAAATCGGAAATCCCAATTTTTCTCCAAATAAAATTAAAATTTCCAAACTTTTGGCACCGGATTCGGTATCTGCGACTCTTTTTACGTATAGATTCTCAAACTACCGTCATGGAGTACCGATATGACTTCAAACTTTGAATTGAACTTAACCTTAACTGCTGCAGCGATAAAACATTCAGTGTTTGAGCTTGTGTTTTACATGGTTTTATATGTATTTGTGGGTGGGCAAACCGAATCTGACAATAAAATTTCCGTATCTTGCATTATTTTGGAAATACTTGGTACATATTAGGAAAGCTAAGTGCGGTAACTCTTGTGACGTCCTTCATGGAGATCAACACATTTCGCTTGTATCTCAGTAACGTTGTGCGATAAACTGCGAAACTGAAATTTTATTTCTAGCCCAAAAGTTATCTTGGATTCGTCGACATACACGTAACCCTTTCTTTTAATGGGCTCCAATACGACATGGCGTCACTTAGATTTTTTTTAGTAATCGTAATATGGGTTCTCAGACACTGGGAATTCATTCGCAATCACTATTTAAGATGATCAAATGTGGGGTGAAACATGTTTGTTCATTCTGGAAAAAGATCGACTTCTCTTAACTGATTGTTGCAATTATACTTACGGGATATAACAAATCATCAACCGGATTTTCCTCATTGCCATAAAATAGATCTTCATAGTTAACTTCTCCAACCATCATCATGAGAACTTTGAGAATCGCCAGTGGAATGGATGAGTACGGTGCATTACCAGGAAAGAGCACGCAGAAGGCCAGCGCAAAAGCCATGAGTAAAGATGCATAGGTCACCATAAAGAACCCAAAATTCTTCAACACTTTTGTGAGAATCTCCACATAGAGCCCGAGAATAGGAAACTTTCCAATCTGTGATAGCATGAGACCCCACGCCAGAAACAGTCCAAACGCAGCAGCCTGATATTGCCAAAAGTTGATATTGGGATGTGACATGAAGACCGGCCAAGATGTGAGAAAAATGAAGAGAAAGAGCGTCCACTGGAGTCGATTGTTAGTCCGTTTCCAATATGACCTCGGAGCCGGCAGCATTTTGAAGACTTCATTGGTGACCATCAAAATTGTTAGAGCTAACAGCAGTACGGATTTGACAGTTGGCCCAATTTCCAAAGGGCACCCATCTTTGGTAATAATTCGTGTGAGATTTTGAGAGAATATTATATTACAATGCTTTTACTCTTTAAAAAATGCTAATATCACCTTGAGCAATTTCACCCTCACCATAAAGGTTGGATTTGATTGTGCCCAGCTCTTGGAGCTGAGGTGAGAATTCAAACCAAGAGAACTTTATGAATTCAGCGCGATAAGTTGAGTTTTCACTTTGCAGGTAATTCCCTTCCGCCTTGGCGGCTTTGACAGCTGCAGGCTCTGTAATCTTTGGACGGTATGGACAACTAATTAGGTAGACGTCGAGGATGTATAAGGTGTACAACATTAGTAGAACGACCTAATTCAAAATGAAAGTTGGCTATCATTATCATTCTATTTCAGGCAAGCATTTATACGCATTCCTCATCGTCATCTTAAGATCTTACATGGAGCAAAATAGTTAACCAGAACACAGTGCGGACGCATCTCCATTTCAAATAGAGGAAAATAGCGATAAGCGGATGAGTTAAAATTTTCTTTCTTGCGGAGCTACTACAATCCAAAATCAGGGTGAGCAGCTGCATCTCTTTCCGAGCTTTCACATTCCCATTCTCGCCATTTCCTCCAGTTTTACCCTTTCTCTGAGAATAGCCACGTGTCTCAGAGTACCCCACGATTGCCCTACATTCGCAAAACATAAATATTTATGTCATCTCAATCTCATCATTACAAGTTAACTTTTGTGGTAAATGACCTTACCCAAAATCAAGCTTCAGCTCACATTTGACATTAGTGGGGTCGTATTTTTCAATTGAAACTGCCCGGTTGAGAAGGCTGTCCATGGCATCTGGAATCTTCTCAACCATGAGAGTCAACGCCTTTACACCGGCTTTTGATCTTTTGGGAAAGCAAACAAGACAACACCATGTGTTAAAAACATTAGCACTTTCTCACGCAACCTAATAATGACATCATCATCGCATGCCGCTTGGTTAAACAGATACATAACATTTGAATTCATTAAGATTTTTTCTCGTACTTGAGAGAAACATCTGCAGCGCTGTATAGAAGTATGGATGCACATTTCGTGGCTTGATTTTCCGCTGCCAAATGCAACCTGAAAAAAACACAAATTTTTCCATGTTAATAGTATGCACGTTCTCAAACATGGCATTTGTCAATAGAGTTATGTAAGCAACTTTTTGAAAATTTCCATGAATAACATAACGGCTCTGTTGCAAAAACATTGCTTGAAGGGATAAACTGATATTTACATAATATTGAAAACGAAAACACCAAAACAATTCCATTTTTAGAAGGAATAACTCAAAAGGTGAAGTCTTTATAAACATGCTTTACTATCTTTTCTAAACATGATAAAAAAGGTGACAGTTCAAGAACCATAATGTATGAAAGTAAGTGCATGGATGCATATTGAATATACGGCTCAACTTACGGAGTTTCACCCTGGTTATCTTGGCTGTCAATATCCGTCTTTGCCGAATCAACCAAAAGTTGGGTACATCTCGCCGCAGTAGCAACACAAGAGTCGCAATTACAGCCCATCGTCACCGCATAATGTAACGGAGTGCGTCCAAAGCAATCCCTGGCATTAGGGTCGGCCCCTGTTTCAAGCTGAATCTCGACCTCATCCAAATTCCCAGTTTTGACTGCCATATGCAGAGGAGACGAGCACTTTTCATCACACTCATGCTTCAAATAGTCATCACACTCATGAGATATCCAAAGGGGGTTATTTGCCGTCATCCCGATCGACGCCCGATTCCCCCCATTAAACAGCGCAGAAGATGATTTAGAGGATCGTAACGGTGGTCTCGGACTCTTATTGAGTCCCTCGCTCTCTGACGTCTTTCTCCATCTGGAATACTTGAAGGACGGACTCGGCATAAAATCCCTCGCTTCATCATCCTCCAGCGCTTTGAGTAACTTTTCCTCACTCATTTCTCCATCTAACAAATTGTCCGTTGAGTGAACTCTACGCGCGTTTGAAAATATTCCAGGTATTCGCATACTATCACTGTTTAAAAGATTTTCAGTATTGTCACCTCTTCCAGCACCAATTGAATACAGTAGGTTGTTATTTTCTAACGAATCATTTCGATGATGATGATCATCATCACGCTCATCACGTTCATCACAATCAATGTCTACGACACTATCGTTGTCATCATCAATGTCTATTTCCACATCCCGACAACTCGGAACTCGCTGAAGCCGTTGGAAAAAACTGCGAGATTTTGACGTCGATTGTTGCTGCGGTTGCGTTTTAGAATCCGAACTAGTCACGATGTTATTATTACTACTTGCTGCACTAATATTATCATTGCTACTTTTAGTAAGTTTCAGTATGGGTATATTGAGATTATTGAGAAATCTTGCAGGTGGAGACTTTGCGACAGAGTTATTATTAGTTTTGTTAGGTGATATATTAATAGGTTTTGTATTAATGGTAACACTCAAACCGTTACCTTTCCCCTGAGGGGAGCTATTTTCAGACATTTTTTTCTTTACAGAGAAATTCTGAAGATGGTTTGTTCAAAGAACAAAGAATTGCATATTCAGAAAAATGTTTTATTTTATGTCTTTGGAATTTTAACGTTATAGTTTAGCAGTTTGTGGAGGAACTGATTTGGGATTATATAAAATGCAGTCATGAGACACTTTACAGTAGTCAACTTGTTGGGCACCACTCGTGAGCGAGAAGAGTTGTTAATTGTGCAACCAGATATTGCACCGTTCCGTGCACTCAACAAATCCCGTGGAAAATGCAAGAGTTGAAGTGGAGCTCGTTGGTGATACAGCTACAGTGATGTGATGCGTTTCCCATTGTACTTTTATGTTAACAAATCAATCACGTCTGAGCGATATACAAAATAATTTAAGGTACATTTTCCCCTGACTTCAACTTCAATCCAGTTTTTAACCTCTTTTGGCTACTAAACAATACATTATTGTACTCCAGTTCCAGCTCAATCAGGCTTGCTGACTGACTGATCACTCGGAAAACTAAGCTGATCAAATGATCAAACCACCATTTATCAATACTTGGTTTTCTAACTCAACTTTTAACTGCTTCTCATTGCGACGAGCCATGAAGTGCTGAGCTGTGTTATTCCAAATGATTTTTGGAGATTGTAGATTGCCTACTTTGCATTTTTACTCAAGTCAAGTCAAAAGTAGCATTACTGTGTGCATAATGCTTCGTCATTCGGGTAAATAAAGTAAATAAATCTTCAAATAATGAAAACTCACATGGATAAGAATAGTTTTAAATGTTCAATATGCTCAACTCCCCAAAACCAACATTTATGCATGAAGCATTTATGTATGCAGACGAGAGGAAAGTTTATCTTTTTGCTGAACTGACTGATTCTTTGTTTTCAATACTATTATATACCAATATATAGTAGTCTATGTACTTTACGGTTTGAAGGATTATACCTGGATTACGCACGAACATAAAAATACTCCTGTTTGGTTCTCGCTCTTTGTCACATGCATATTATGCATAATACAAGACCAGTTTAAGACAATCGACAAATGGTGTGGGTATAAATATTACACGATGATAATATAATGTGTGACTTATGCATTTTAGAATTTGAGACTGAAAAATCGAGAAGTGATTAAGGATTGTTATTTGTAGATAAATGATAAAAATTCCGTGCATGTATTATTCAGTAGTAAATCCTCCATCTCTCTCATGGTAGTAATATGTGCTACCGTTTAACAAAACATGAATATTCTTATCACCGTAAATGCAGCAAACCCATTTCGAAAATGGTATAACTAACTGCATGTCTGTGTGTTGCTCGTTCGGGCTGTTGGGGGACTTGAGGATTCTTAGCTATGCAGATAGATAAAAAATGTAATAATATGATGATGATGACTTTGATTTCAGATCGAGATACAGCATGCGAAACAATTTGTGACTTTTCATGTTAATTTTTCATGTAATAGTGCAGTGCATGCACATTCATCGTTAGGCTCTTTCTGCTAATATTTATTCAGCAAGTTTATTGCACATGTAAACAATCTGGGGCTACTACATCAAGACCCGATTGTCAACAATAGCTATGCAATTTTGATTAAGATTTGGAATGAAATTAGGCATACGAGCACATACGAGTTGACTGCTAAACTGCTATCAGTTGGTGAAGCAAACATGCCAAAATTAAAATTGTTCGCGACAAAAATAGTCTAGTCGCCGGCAGGTCAAATTCCAGATTGTTTGTGTTGTTCTCAACCAGTATCAATGACCAAATCCTAAGATTTCTTATAAATTAAACACTAATATTTGTAAATAAATATATATTCATTTAGTAGGGTTAATATTTTTGTTATTGTATCATTTTCTCATTATACCCCGGTAAGCTGCATATTGGAATAACTCAACTAAAGACTCTTATTTATTATATTACTTTATACTTTCATGTGGACTTGCAATAATGACAGGTACAATAAACATTATTATAACCACTTGTCAATTATGCAATTACATTTTCCCAATGGTGTGGTATTATCTCGTTAAAAGGATGTTCATTTTGATATAAATTCGATGCTTTATCCATCGAACATTATCGTGAATCCAAATCCAATTGTACGTACTTACAACGCCATCATCATCATCACATCAACTCTCGTTAATGTGCAATGCAAGCGTAAATTCAATTCTGATTCTCTGTCAATCTTTCATTGAAATATCGTATCATCATATACCCACGTCACGCAACATTTTAGTTGCTTGTCCAGGCTAAACGATAATAATTATGACAAATTACCCTACTCCTTTTGTTATGCTAATAAAGCTTAGGTCCGATTACCACCACTCGCACAATAATAATTGAATCAGTCTTTCTTGTAGCCCCGCCTCTCACTCATTTCCAATAATTTATTACGCTAAATCCCACCTGATAAAACAGGGTTATCAACACGTAATTAAGTCAAGTCACAATTATCTTTTCCAGATTGGAATCACAATAAAACCAGTTTTTGATTCACCTTTGGCCAACGTGTGCGTGGTCACTTGTTTTCATGTGCTTATCTTGATACCAAACAGCATATGGTATTAAAAAGTGTGACATTAACCATAATCTGTGTTAACTAAAAGTGTTCCACAGGTTGCGGTAAATGACCAATCAAGGTAAAATGGTGAATGGTCGACGAGGCAGGCATGACTATGTTTGTACACTTCTGCGAAAACAACATTGGTCTTGAATGAAACAATGGTAAGCTCCACTCACATTGAAGCAATATCACTGACCTCAATTTCAAGGTGGTATTTCAGTGAATCTTCTGGAAAAATCAAAAAAAAAAAATTTGTGGGTAGTCAAAACGGTGTTAAGTATAACATATTCTTGTTCATTAACCCGTTCAGTTTATTCGGTTATTTATCCGAGAAACGAAAAATACCTCAACAAGACATCAAACAATCAAGGTAAAATGGTAACTTGTAAAAAATGTAGACAAACACGATGCCTACATACATGCCTACGATATAGCTAAACATGACTCCGCGATACTATAAGCAGGCAAATGAACAGCAAGTAGAAAAATAACAACGTTCAACATTACACAATGTTTGTATAGCATATCAACATAACATGTCTACATCAATTACTTATAAGTAAAATGTACACAATAATAATTACATGTTTGTTTTAAGTAATACGGGTAAAAAAATTTTCATAACAAAAAATTATCAGCCTTATTTATTTGGTTCATCTATACTCTATTCCCACCTTATCGTTGACTGCTGGAGGATGTCCAAGGCGGAGCGGTCATAACTGAAGGGTTTTTCCTAGAGCCCAACGTTCCTCCTCCCCCACCGATCCCTGGCACGTCCAGACTGTGAGCTTCCAATGACGAAGATTTGAACGAGGATGGCGAGCTGGATGATGAAGAATAGTAGGACGGTTGTTGATGATGGTCAACCCCAACTACGATTCCTCCATGACTGTCCCCCACGGCTACACCTCCTCCACCACCTCCTAGGCCATCCGCAGTCGACATTGTGAACAGTTTGGAGCATCGCTGAGAGCGAAATTTTCGTAGGAAATACTTGCCAAAATCAACGCTGCTTGTTTCAAGTAGTCCGGAACAGTGTCGTCTTTTCTTGAGTTGGGAAGGAATGCGAATGTCAATCTGTTCAAAAAACATGTTTAAGTTACATACATATTAGAAAGAGTGAATTTCGGTGTTGCTTTACTTTCTCAAGTATTTGTATATTGGGATATATATTTTATACCCTTCACGCCCATGTTTGGTTGGGTAAAGTACGGATATGGAAGCTTTCAGCTTGTCCCAAGCTTTGCGTGGAATGCGGTTTGAAAAGATGAAGGATTCCAGGTGATATAGAGAAAGAATTAGCTTGGCAGTTCGACGAAGTTCTCCTTGAGCTTGGAGCTCCTGTATAAAATTAGAGGTATTACGTGACGATGACCTTGTGTATTAATATTTACATACACTTTGGAAACCATAATAATATTTGCGGTTGGCCATCATTTTTACCTGGATATCTTTTACGGTAAGACCAATAACTAAATTCATAAGAACAATGCTTATGACCAAGACAAAAACTGCGTAGAGAAGATGTCCCAGCAAAGGTCCTGTCACAACGGTTCCATCCGTAAAACATGTCTTGATAGTCAATTTCACCAACCATCATGACAAAACACTTTGAGGACCGAGTAGCAGAAAAATGTGAATGCAGAGTTCTGTAAGGTAAAAGAGATTAATGAAATGTATTTTTTATAATAATTATTGTTAATGTGCATTAAAGTTTCCAAATTTTTTACCGTTGGAAAAAGGATTGAAAATGACAGGGCAAATGCTATGAACAAAGACATGAATGTCAGGAGAAAGAATCCAAAGCTCTTCAGCACCTGCCCAAACATTTCAATGTACTTTCCTAAGGATGGAAAGCGACTTATTTGCTGAAGAATGAATGCCCAGGCAAGAAAGACAGTGAGCTAGAAAAACAATTTAAAAAATAAATATTGTAAAAATTGTTAGGTTCAAATTACAAAATTAACGTTTTAAACTTACAGCTGCAGCCTGGTATTGATATGGTCCAATTGACGTTTGCTTATCAAGATTTGGAACAGTAGTCATCAGCACCAATCCAATAAATATCCAGGTTCCATAATTTACCCACCCTCTTAGGTACAGTTTTGGTGTTATCACAAGCTTGCAAAGCTCGATAGCTGCAAGTAGCATGGTCGACACGAGAATTAAAGCTACTTCTGAACTTATGCCAGTGGCAATTTCACATTTAGCTGCTGATGGTGTAGGCACTTGTAACGTTAGCGTTTCAGGACTCACGCCTGCTGGTAGAGCTGTTAAAATTCCGAATTAAGGGCCTTCAAATCTGTATCTTTAATCATTTAAAGCTCATTCATAAAATTCATTTTTGGGCTTACAACTATTCGAAACCCCTTGGTTAGCTCCAGCATTTAACATTCTTCTAGTATTGAAGAACCTACACGGGCATTTGACTAAATACACATCAAATAATATAGCTGGTATAGAGGATCACATAAAACATCTGCAAAACAGCAAAATAACATTTTATTTTGTGAGTAGGACGAAGTTTATCTAATTTGCATAGCAAAAGAAACACTCACATAAAATACTATGGAAGACCACAAGTACTTCCTAACTCGTTTCCATTTCTGTTCCATAAAGATTTGTACAACTGGATGAGTCAAGATTTTGCTTCCCCAAACAGTTATTGGATTTTGGAGAAGGGAAGTAAGTAATCGCATTTCCTTTTGCCAACTCATGTGCAGCCCATCTTGAGATGATGATGCTAGAGAGCTGATCTTCCCATCTGTTGCACGAAATTCGGGATAGCCTACAATTGGGCTAAATAGGACAAAGCAAATTTTAGATAAGGAATTTTATTAAAAGAAAACATAACAAATTCAAAAGCTTCTTTACCTAAAGTCAACTTTCAAAACACATTTATCATTACTCGGATCATACTGGTCAACAAAGACACATTCGTTGAGGAGATACGTCATCGTGTCCGGTAGTCTTTTGGCTAGTAAGCCCACCGGCTCTTCGCCAGAGTCCGATCTAAAAACAAAGAGACAAAATTGCATAAAAGATTATAAGCTAAGTTGCTTTATTAATTTTTGCAAAAACACGGGCAAACCTCAAACAAACGTCCGCCCCAGCAGATATGAGTATCTCCACACATCTTGCCAACTGATGTTCGATAGCAATGTGAAGAGGGGTATTTCCATTGTCATCTTGAGCATTAACGTCAATCCCATGGGTGGCCACGAGGAGCCTTGTACAAGCTTCGGAATCGTTGACACAAGTTACACAACTGCATTCTACCGCACATGCATAATGAAGCGGAGTCTTCCCCAGGTGATCTGTGATGTTAGGGTTAATCCCTGATTTCAATACACCCTCCAACTCTTCCGTGTTTCCACTTTGGAGCAATCTCATGAATATAATGAATTGGTGTCCTCCTCAAAATCTTTAAAAATTTCTTTCTGGGGAACAGCCCTCTTCGAGGCTTGGTCGGAATACTGTGGTTTGAAGGATGACTTGCCGTCAGCTCGATTGAGTCTTTTGTTGGATATTTGTCAAGAGACATGTTTCAATTTTTAAGAAACCGGTCTTGCTAACAAAAAGTTACAAAAATTTTATGTTTCTATTTTCGATTACACGTTCAGGGAGGCAGTGTCCACCACCAGTTTACGTTGCTCACTCACACCTTCATCATATGTAAATGAGTGACAAACAAGTATTTTTTTATTGGTATCACATCCAGAAAGAGTTTTTCCCTTGGAAGTTATGACGTGAGCTAACGTCTCGGCATATCAAAAAGCACGCTTTCTATTGCACACATCTAACTCAAGTGTGCTTGTTTTTTGTATCATGAGTCAGAATTCCGCACGACAAACTGTTGTTTGACCCAAAACAGAAGGGATTAGCCTAACAATGCAAACTTCTTGTAATAAGATACAAAATCACAACTATTTCAACTGCATCACGATCCTTTAACATATCTATATTAGCAGGAGAACAAACTGTCAACAAAACTGCACGATAAACACTGAGCAGACTTGCTACTGTGTTTGAGCTAGCAATTCATTTCACATTGACATTAAATTTGCATCGGAGCAACAATCTGTTGTTGTTTCATTTTCTGCATTCGCATTCATTCGCAACGGTATCAAAATACGATGTGATGATGAGACAAACAAAACCAGACACACGTTGTTATACCCGTCGCTTATATAGCTAGTTTACCTGTAAAATTCAACCTATTTCCGTTGCACGCGGAGCCACAGTGGCAGTAGGTAGTAGCATTGAGGCAAAGCTTGCTAGTTAAGAAGTTCAGGAGTACATTAATAGACACTTTTGCTGGCGAGCATTTTAGAAAGGCTGGTTGCCTCTATTAGC